>AWOL01S0017793.1:20843-182682 GCA_000715115.1 Nicotiana otophora
AAAAACAGAATTCATTGTAGCTTGGAAAGTGGACGGTGCATTTGTTAAACCAAACGGCATTACTAGAAACTCATAATGCCCTTCATGAGTACGAAATGCAGTCTTCTCAACATCCTCAGGTAGAACCCTGATTTGATGATAGCCGGATAATAAATCCAGCTTTGAGAAGTAAGTCGCACCATGTAATTCATCAAAAAGTTCATCAATAGTCGGAATGGGAAACCTATCCTTCACAGTTATGGCATTTAAGGCCCGATAATCCACACAAAATTGTCACGTACCATCCTTCTTCCGCACCAGCAGAACAAGGGACCAGAATGGGCTGGTGCTAGGATGGATAATTCCCTCGGCAAGTATATCAGAAACTAATTTCTCCATTGTTTGCTTCTGAAAATATGGGTAACGGTACGGTTTAACATTAACTGGACCTGAACCTGGATGTAGATGGATGGCATGGTCTTGTGCGCGACCTGGAGGTAAACCTTGAGGTTTGGTAAATACATCTTCAAATTTCTCCAAAAGGGACTATAAATCCGGTGGCAGAGGAGGAAGTCCCGACTCATCAGTTATGATCATCATTAAACAAAAATAGGAGGAAACAACCTCAACCTCTGATAGACGTCGTAATGTTTGTAACTGGACTAGTTGGGCTTCAACTGGCAGTTCTCCAAGCCAGCTGAACTTTTGGCCTTGATAAAAAAATTCCATCGTACGAGCCGAGTAATCAGTCAAGATTGGACCCAGTGATCCTAACCATGTAACGCCCAAAGCAATATCCACCCCTTGCATAGGCAAGACATAGAGGTCCAATATCAGTTCACCACCTTGGATCAATATTGGTGTTTGACGGGCTACACCCTCACACCGAAGGCGCTGACCACTGCCAACCATTACCGCAAAAGGCTTTATAGCTTCCACAGGCAAATTGAGAAACTTAGCCACGCGGGTTTGGACAAAATTATGTGTGCTTCCACCATCCACAAGCACCTGCACCGGTGAACCCTGTACATGGCCATTGAATCGAAGAGTTGTAGAAGAACTACCACCAGCCAAGGCGTGGTATGAAATAGCAGAAGGATCCTGAACTTCTAAGCACTGAAGTTCTTCAGCAAGAAAATCCTCCGGTGAGAATGACTCAGGTAGCTCAATTGTTGAATCAGAGGAATTTTCAAGAAAGGAGTAACTGGGGAAGTGCTTTGCATTTATGGTTGGGGATGTATTTTTCATCACAATTGTAATATAATCCTTTCTCACGCCTGTATTGGAGTTCAGTTGTAGACAATCGCTTGAAAGGGATTTTTGGTAAATGTGATGAAGAAGCAGTAGGCTTAGAGACATCAATTGAAGTTGGTCCAGTGGGATTAGGTAAAAAAGGTTGGTCCGAGCAGTAGGCTGAGTGATTGATCCCGGAAACGAATACGAATCTTCCCAGCAAAATGAGGCCAATCAATTAGTTATTTGTTGCGAAACATCCAGCGGTACCAGTCAAGAGCTTCACCATCCAAATAAAACGAAGCCAAAGAGAGTTGATGATCCGGAAGAATGTTGTAAAACTCAAAATATCGCTCTGCCTGAAACAACCAGGCTTCTGGATTCAAACTATTAAAACGACTGAGTTCCACAGTTGCTGGTTTGTGTCTGAGAGTGAGTGGAGTAGAAGAGTTGGAACCCGGTGACAAACAAACATCAGACGGACGAGGTCGAACCGGCTCGATAGCCGCAGATTGAGCAGCGACAGTTGACATGAACTCCTGGACAAGTTGGCTCAAGGTATCAACACGAGACGATAACTGAGAAACCTCAGAGGAAGAATCAGATGGAATATCAGAATTCTTGAGCTTTGAATCACCCATGGAGCACGAATCAATGAAAGCACCAAATGGAACAAACTAATATTCAAATAGCAGTAGCCAACAGTAGATTAATAACAACTGAATGTTTACAATGAAGATTACGGGAATTAAAAGATAGGATTGCAATAAAGACATAAGATAGAAATAGCCAGAAGGGGGACGAGAAGATTCAGAAGAAACTGGGATGAGAAATCAGAAACTGCTACAACATCTTGCTTGCCCACTACTCTGAAACTGCTCGCACATATAACAGATTCAGATAACCACTATTTTGCTTGACACGTGCCTTCCTTTCCTTTAACTTAACACATAATCTTGTAAAAGCTTGTTGGGCTGTTTTGTACGCTGGCTTCTTCTAACAGACCCAGGCCCAACTTCACTCTCATTTTGCTGGGCTTCAACCTCTTCCACAGTAACTTGGTCCAATGAATTCATCACACAGCCTTTTCACACGAGGGAGCATTTTCTCTGACATAGAATACCAATATAAAATTGTTCCTGACTTATTCATGATATCTTGGAAATATACTTGTCAACAGAAACTGAATCCTTTCTCCTCATTGAAAACCTTACTTAAGATGTGATTCAAGTCAGATAGAAAGTACATAACAAATAGAACAGTCATTAATCTCGATAGCCTAGGTATTGGAGATGGCAAAAGATGTAAGTTTCTGATGACTAAATGCTACATCTTTCATTGATATCTTAGAAATTCTTTTCTTTCTTTTATCCTCTATTGAAAATCTATCAATAGATCTTCATGTACATGGTGGTTAGTTCGTAAACCAAAATAATTAATGGATCGGATTTTATTTCTAATGTTTTCTTTTTTCATTTTCATCTGTAAATTGTCTAATAGGGCATGGATTACGATGGCCTTAGCCACCAGGGCTCTATGGAATCTATTGACGACTTCTTACTTGAAGATGACTTCTTTAATCCTAACCCTATTATTCTCTCTGAGATGTACTCAACATTAACCCCTTATTTCAATAGCACAAGTTTGAGCTCTTGCATCATTGAAGAGAATGTGCAAAAAACACTCATTTCTCCACCTTCCTCTTCTTCTTCTTCCTCCTCCAGCTCTGAGGTTCTCATTTCCTTTTCGACGCCAACTAAAAGAGATGTTGAAAAATCATACTTTGACCCTTTAACGCGCCATTTTGAAGAATCGACTGGAAATAATAATAATATCTACAAGAAGAATTCTCTAGAAGCAGGTGATCATGCTATATTGGAGAGGAAGCGTAGACAGAAGTTGACTCAGCTATTCATTTCCTTGTCAAAGATTCTTCCGGGCTTGAAGAAGGTTTGAGAATCCCACTTAAAACTTCTCTTTTTTTTTTTTTAATTTTGGATTTTGTTATTACTGAAATGAAGGCCATATATCACCCAAAGGTGGCTAAAATTTAAACAAAATTAGAAGAATACAAAGAGTAGTAGAGGCCATATATATCCCAGTTCTCGTCTAAGTTTGGTCTTAAATGACACTATAGTTGGCTAAAACTGTATCCAAATTAAGTTCTTTTACTACTAATTTCTTCATGGACAGAGCTTACATGTATATATAATGTCTACACTAATAAGTGAATACAATTTGTTTTCTATATAAATATTTTTATCATTTTAATTTGACTAATATGTATTTTCACTTTAATTTACAGCATGCTAAAGTTAAATTGCTTGAGTTATCTAAACACCGAATGCATACGTATTTACCTTTCTTTAGCTCTTTCTTGAGTAGCCTGCATACTTTTTGGATTTTTAAATCAAACTTCTTAACTTTGATCAAGAATTCAGATATATAATTTTAAATATTTTTAAAATAAAATTTATATATTTAAAAACTACATAAAAAATTCTATAAATCACAATAATTAATAATTTAAAAAGTATATAAAAACATCGTGGTCAAAGAACAATTCGTTTGACTCTTAAAATTTAAAAAATAATATTCTTTAACCCTCGAAATTCGAAAAGTATTGTCTCTTCGTTCAAAATATTCTCACTAAAATTGTTGACCACATGCTTCAAACTTGGTTGGTCAGTGACCTCTAATGTTTTGTTCATATTGAGTTGCGTAAGAACAAAGTCTTGTGTTAAAAGTTAATAAGAAAATAATTATACATAAAATATAAAGTATTCTTAATGCATTGTAAGACACTTTCCGGAAAATCGTACAAGTTTACTCATAAAGAACAATATCACATTGTATTATGAGTATGGCTACCCAAACTTTAATGTTTCAATCATTCTGTTGTGATTAACAGTCCATATAAATATCCTCCTGTGGTCAAATGCATCTTATTTGTTTTACCTACATAAGTGCCCTTCATCTGGTCTTGCTGAAATTAATTACAAGGAGTACTTGTTACTGCTGTTACTCAAAACAAGAGAACCCCCCCTCCATTTGGGTTACATTTTAAGTCTTCGCTTTCATTTTCTAAGTCATCCAAAGATACAACAACTTGAACTAATAAGATGGGTATTTTCTGCTTTGGTTCGTGATGTAGATGGACAAGGCTTCTTTACTAGGAGACGCTATCCAGTACATGAAAGAGCTTCAACAACGTGTAAAAGTTCTTGAAAAAGAAATAAAAAATAACCTTAGCAAAAGATCATTGGCAGCAAAAGTTCCTTCGGATGTTTCATTGTCCGAAGGAAGTGATTATAGTAGCAATGAGGAAGACATAGTGCCAGAGATCAACGTAAGAGTATTTGATAAAAGTGCACTTATTAACATTTATTGCAACAAACAAGGTGGAGCTGTTGGAAGAATACTGTCGGAAATGGAGAGATTGCATCTTTCAGTCCGTGACATGAATATAATGTCATTTTCTCATACTAGTCTGGACATATCCGTTGTAGCTGAGGTACGTCCATATATAACTCCCGTGCTAAATTTTGAATTAGTTGTTGTGCTCCGTCCAATATTAGTTATTTATATTTCCCCTTAAGAAGTCATAAATTTTGAATAATTTATCCTCATCTCTCTTAAATAATTGTACACTCTATTAATATTGTTTACTTTCAAGAATAATTAAACATTAAGGGCAAAATGGAAAAAATTAATTAAATTTATCTTGATTTTGTAAATGACAAGTATTTTGGGTTAAATGACAGCTAAAATGGAATGGAGTTAGTAGTATATTAAAAGTAAACTCTTTTTGGAATTTATGGGCTTGAAATTTACTACTATTGAGACTTTTATGAACCTAATATTTACCAAATATTTTCATAGATAATAATAATAATAATAATAATAATAATAATAATAATTAAGTTCACCACACTAACCTTCAAAAGGATTCAATTATCCCTATGTTGCCACGACACAATAATTCAAGACGTTGGTAGGTCAACCTCACAAATTTGATCTGCGTCAGACGATTCTGAGGTATACTTATTGAAAAGGACTGTTTAAATGCCAAAAGAAACTTGGCAATAACTATTTTATCTGTCTTTTATTTTTGAAACTCAGGCATTTATGTTGAATCAATCTATTTTGCGTTCCTTACAGATGGAGAATGGATTCGATGTAAATGTTGAAGACATTGTAAAGGCCCTTCAAAGCAAACTTTCAGGGGAAGTCCATTGTTTGAGTCAATGATCATTTCCCTTCTGATCTTCTACAGCCTTCGACTTTATGTATTTTCTTGATCTATTTGGAAAAAAACCCATGCTTATTTTACGTAACTACATGAACACCATGTTTAATTACCAATATTTACCAATGTAATGAAATGCCGTATATCAAAAAAAAAAAAAAAACTTGAGACAAGTCGTTCAAAACTCCCTAAGTATACCACCTTCCTAGAACATGATTAATTTCACTGATGGTCATCCAACTTATTATCTATTTTTCATCACTTAAAAGTCATTCAACTTTACATTTGTAACTTAAAAATCATTATAGTTCAAAACCTATAAAAATATCCTATAAAAATATGACATGACATTAAATTTAATTAAAAAATCTAATTATAGTGCCACGTAAGTTTAAATGGACCATACCCAATTTAGACCCATTTCATCCACAATTTGATTTGACTCATAACCCAAATAGGTTTTAATATTTTGAACATTAGACATGGCATGAACCTATAAAATATCCAATAAAAAATACGACATGACATTACATTTAATTAAAATATCTAACAATAATGTCACATAAGCTTAAATAGACCATATCTAAGTTAGACCCATTTCTTCCCGATTTGACCTATAACCAAAATGGGTTATTAATATTTGAATAATTAACTGGACTAGCACTTTGATTTTGTGGTTAATTTGTAGAAAAAGAAGTCTAAGAAATTTAAGAAAAATTAGGTCTTTTGAATTTATCTTTAAGTTTTGGTTGTACATTTACGGTCAATGATACAATACGTTGTCTCTTTCTTTTGTCCAAACTATCGCTATAGGTTGTCTACGATTGCGGTGTGTATTGACAACTTTTACTATGCAATTTCATTATGGATGTTTCTTACTGAGCAGTATTTTTGTCTATTAGTATTGCTTAATAAGCAATATTTTGATTTTAATGGAATAGTAATTTGCGAAAATAGGTTCTTATTAGCTTGTTGTTCTTGTCTGTTAGTTGTACATTTATATGTTATGTGAGATTGATATGGTAGTATTTTAACTTCATGAAAAATTATAAAATGATATGAAGGATGCAAAAACTGGTTCGTGCTAGTTCTGTTCATATTTTTAATGAAATTATAGGTGGTGGCATTAAGGTTATTACGTAACAAATAAAGTAATATATTTTTAGCACAAAATAATTGTTCTCTTCTTTTCCTTCTAATGTTCAACATATTAAAACCCATTTGGGTTATGGGTCAAAGTCAAATTGTGGACGAAATGGGTCTAAATTGGGTATGGTCCATCTAAGCTTATGTGGCACTATAATTAAATTTAATGTCATGTCATATTTTTATAGTATATTTTATAAATTTTGAACTAGAATGTCTTTTAAGTTACAAATATAAAATTGAATGACTCTTAAGTGATGAAAAATAAATAAATGACTTTTGTGAAATAAATGATAAGTTGGATGAAAATTAACCCTCCTAGAACATGTAAAACTTTCTATTTACTTGTAAGATTTTCTACTTTTCAAATTAAAGGAATAAAGGACTTCTTTTACATGTATTAAGTATCTCACACGTACAAAAAGATTAGTGGATAATAAAGTTTATGAGAATGTAAATAAAACTTTATTACTACCAAGTAAGCACTGTAAAGCTCAAATAAAAGAAAAATAAGCAAAAATGGAACTGGGCAACAAGCCCCAATTACAGAGAAATCATCACAAGAGCAGCAACTAAACTTGTAGCCGACATCAACACCATATTACCAAGCTAATCTAAAGATAAAATTAAATTAAGTTGTTCTAGTCTACTAATCAGTCGAGCCTTCATAGCAGAATATGTTTTGTACAATTTGCCTCGTAACCTGTTCCTCTTGCCTTTGCTGTCATAATTAAGCCTTGCCAGAGCAATATTTATTCCAAGTAGGGTTATCACAACTGAAGAACAAATGATCTATAGAATTAGCAGAGTTACAGAGAGAACATATCAATGTATCTGTCACACCCTATCTCTAGTGCTTAGTATGAAAATCTACTCCTTTTAGTCCCTGAATAGGATAAGTACTTAGAGGTCCATGATGTATTTCTTCCCAACATCCTTTCAAGCAGAGGCTGCTACTGGATAATGGATAATTTCTTTGAGCTCATAAGGACTCCCAAGTATTTAATTGGTAGCTCTCCTAATTTATTGTATCCAAACAAAGATCCATAATCTCCTGTTCCACCTCCAAGTTTCCCCCTCAAAAGTAAATACAATTCGTCCCTATTTGCAATTAAACAAAAGATACTTGAGAATTAAATAAGTAGTCATGCTGTAATTTCACAAAGATCAAGTTACCTCCACAAAATAGAAGGAGATCATCAGCAAATTCCAGTTTCACATAATCTGATTCTACAGAACTCCTGGAAACTGTGCTTTGTTTCTTTGATTTCCATGACAACAAGGAATCTGTTATCATAACTAGATACATTGTTACTGATTTTCTAGTGAGAGGGCATGTTGCCTAGTCTACTTCACAGTAGGCTGTGACTATGTTCTTGCTGGTGCTTGACAGTAAAATTATTGACCATGTTGTTTCTTCACATACCTTACTACTCTGAGTGCATCATCCTTGTGTGATCTCTTGGGATTTTGTAAGAATTGACTTAGTGTTTGAACAATAAATGCAATGTCTGATTTTGTAACTTTTAGATACAAGAGCTTTCCTATCAACTTTAGTAACTCCTTGAGTCTACTAAGAGTTCATCTGCCTCTTTATTAAAGTTCCCACAGCTTCATCAAACTCCTTAGTTGTGAGCTTCAGATTTGTTTCTAGAGGTGTAGATGTTGGTTTAGCTGCTCCTAGTTCCAGCTTTGAAATCAACTTAGGGGTCGTTTGGTAAGGTGTATAAGAATAATGCCAAATAAGATGTATCAGTAATGCAGGGATTATAAATGCACGGGTTAGTAAGACAAGAATTAGTTATGAAGAGATTATTTCTTATTCACTGTTTGGTGTGATGTATTAAAATAAAAATGCATTATATAATTTTTTTTAAAATTAGTTGTTTACAATAATGCCTTCCATATTCTTTAGCTTTAAGGGACTTTAAAGATAATTTTGTCTTTAACCATGGTAATGCATACATTAATAACCTTGGTATTGCTAATACCATGGTTTGCTATGTATTAGTTATACATAGGATAATACCAAAGAGGTTGTATAACTAATACTTGCATTAGTAATACGTATATTGAAAAAATATACAAAACAAGGAATTACTAATACCAAAAGCTAATGCATGCATTATTTTCTCTAATACATTCTACCAAACGAACTCTTAGAGTGTATTTACTCTGATGCATAAGTCCTTATTTGGATGTAGCATATTCAATACCAAGGAAGTATTTTATCTCTTCCAGATATTTCATCTTGAGTGCTTGTTGAAGTGTAGACTTTGTGTCTTCAATCAGATGTAACTGTGAGCTAGTGATTAATAAACCACCAACGTAGACAAGAATTACAATGATACCTCCTTCACGTCTCTCAACAAACAGTGAGTGATCATATTAACTTTGTGTGAACCCAAACTTCTGTTAACTTAGCATTCCACTGTTCAGGTCTTGCTTTGTCACGACCCAGAATTCAACTAGTCGTGATGACACCTAACCCAATCCGCTAGGTAAGACAAATAGCAACAATCTGATTTAAAAGAGATTTGACTGAAAAAATACATGATGAAAATAACTGAACTTTTATACCAAAAATCTCAAGGACTGGTAGTACAAATCATGAGTTTTTAAGATTTAGAGTTTACAAAGTTGGTATGAAATAAATACATCATGTAACGACCCGACCGGTCGTTTTGAGTGTTGTATCCCTATTCCCCTATATACTGCTTATTTCATCCTTAATTGTTGCTATGTGACTTACCGGGGTAGCTGGTTCAGATCCGGGGATGTTTCGAAAGGAATTGAGACACTTAGTCTCAAGGTTGGAAGCTTAAGTTGTAAAGGTTGACCGGATGTGGACTTATGTGTAAACGACTCCGAAATAGAGTTTTGATATTTCTGGTAGCTCCATTGGGTGATTTCGGACTTAGGAGTGTATCCGAATAGTGATTTGGAGGTCCGTAGTTGAACTAGGCTTGAAATGGCAAAAGTTGGAAAATTAGAAGCTTTGGAAATTTAGAAGTTTCACCGAGAGTTGACTTTGTGATTACCGGGCTCCAATTGGGGTTTGGAGAAATGGATTAGGTCTGTTGTGTCATTTATGACTTGTGTGCAAAATTTGAGATCAATCAGACTTGATTTGA
The DNA here is from genome assembly GCA_000715115.1 of Nicotiana otophora. NCBI lineage: Eukaryota > Viridiplantae > Streptophyta > Magnoliopsida > Solanales > Solanaceae > Nicotiana > Nicotiana otophora. Next base: position 30,585 of record AWOL01S0017793.1, read on the forward strand.
TAGGTTTCAGCATTGATTGTAGAACTTGGAATTTCTTAGTTTCCGTTAGGCTTGAATTGAGGTGCGATTCGTGTTTATGATGTTGTTTGATGTACTTTGAAGCCTCGACTAAATTCATGTCGTAATTTAGGACTTGTTGGTATATTTGGTTGAGGTCCCGGGGGCCTCGGGTGGTTAACGAATCAAATTTTTAACTTGGAAGACTGCTGAAGATTTCTCGTGTTCAGGTCTGGTTTCCTTATAAGCGATCGTGTGGGAAGGTCCGCGATTGTGTAGGCTAATTTGGGCACCTGAGATTTTTGTTCTATGCGATCGCGAGTTCTGGTATGCGATCGCGTAAGCTGGGGAATCAGTGCATCGCGAACGTGTGGGCTAAGCTGTATTCGCGAAGAGGAAATAAGGTAAGAGCTGGTCACGCGTTGTTCTATGCGAACGCGTGGGTCTATCCGCAATCGTGTAGGCCTGGGAAGCCTATGCTTCGTGTTCGTGTGAGTTTGTATGCGATCGCGTCGAGTAAGTTCTGGGGCCAGTAGAGTTTGTGCTTCACGGTCGCGCAGAAGGGACATCTAGGCAGAACTTAAATATTTCAAAAATGAGGGTTTGAGTCATTTTGCATAATTTGATTTTGGGAGCTCGGTTGGATGCGATTGTTGGAGAAATTTTCAAGGAAGTGATTGGGGTAAGTGAGTCTCACTTGTTTTTGGTTAAATTTTATGATTATATCTTTGATTTCATCATTTAATTAGTGATTTGGGTTGAAATATTGGGAAAAATAGAGGAAACTTCTTAGGCCGAAATTTGGGGATTTGAGCAAAATATTTGTATCGGATTTGAGTAATTTTTATATGGTTGGACTCGTGGTTGAATGAGTGTTCGGATTTTATAACTTTCATCGGATTTCAAGACATGGGCCTAGGGGTTGACTTTTGACTTTTGATTAAGAACTTAGATGTCAAGCCCCAAAACCTGGTGAGGCGTGGCTGGCACCCGGTGCCGTACTGGCTCGAGCGATCCATTCTGTAACTCATGATCATTCGACCAAAACTAGAACATATATAGGTCGAGTTAGCTGAACTCATTCTCTTTGTAACTATCATGGACCAACATGGCCACAACTCATAATGTACAAGCGTAAGTGGGAAAACACTGAATCACTGAATTATTTTTCTTAAAACATGAATACATATGGGCTGTCAAGACCTCTGACATTCTATACAAAATAAACCTCTGTCTACAAAGCGTCTAAGATTATTAGACATCAAACAGGACAGGGTACCAGCCTACCTATAAGTCTGTAGTAAAACTCTGACACGATGACTTATAGACTCGGCTGCACTCCGAATGAGGTGGAGTCTTACCGATCCTTCGCTGAATGCTAATCTCATCTACTATGATGGCTCGTCAAACTGATTATCTATACCTGCAGGCATGAATGCAGCGTTTCCAACAAAAGGACGTCAGTACGAATAATGTACCGAGTATGTAAGGCACATAAATAAGTATATAAAAGACATAGAAGAAACATGGAGTACATGACTCAACCTGTAAGTGGTTAACTCTGTAAATCATGAAATACTTATAGTGTCATGCATATGCGTATGGATATCATGTCGTGCATAGGTACATGTGTTTATAACATCATCAAGCCTTTGAGGGCATCCCATCATATCATCTCGGCCACTGTGGGCAAAATCATCAACGTATACCAGCTGATCAGGTGGTGGTGCGTATATAACGCCATAACCTTTCCCATATCCCATATACATATATACACGCGTATATAACGCCATCTGGTCATGGGTCAATGTGCACGTATAAATGCATGAAATGAATATGAAATACGTTAATAAAATCTCTCAGTACGTCATAAGACCATTGCGCCTCTGATTAATATCATGAAATAAACTTTACCAACTTACGTATTTTTGAGACCCATGAACAGATGATAAAATAATATGACACGTGGGGAATCAAGAACATAAGCATCTCTAATATTTCTATGCATAGCGTCATGTATGGAAATTGTAAATTTTCTCGTTTCGTTTGTGTCGTATGGATCATGCTAAAAGAAATAAGGGATAGTCTTAATATACCTGGAGTAGGAAACAATCCGTATGTTATTCTTGGAAAAGGTTGCATCGTACTACTTTAGAACCGCAAACTTTTTTATGTTGTTAAGCTTCTAATAATTCTCGTTGGATTTCTTTTGTAGGAAATGGTTGAAGAAATCACGTTGCTAATGTTGTTGTAGGAATTTGCAAGCATTTACATTGCTAATGTGCAAAGCTCACATCTGAATCATATAGTGTCTTGTAGTTAATGTGCAAAAGCTAATGTGCAAAGCTCACGTTTGTAGGAAATTTGTAAGAAATAAAGTGTCTGGTTTGAGAACGTTTTGAATTTGATTTAGAAATAAGGTATATGATTCTCACTTGATTATTCAATGTCCAAGTGAAACCAAATTGGAATGTCTTACATGAAGTAGACTTATGACTAAGAGACTACACTTATGACTATGAGACTACTATTACACGTAAGTAGACTTGTTAATGAGTCTTACTTTAGATGTCCACCTAAGACAATATGACTAAGAGTCATATGTCTTAGTAGTGGCTTGCTGCCACGTGGGGGTGTGGGGTGGGGTGGGGTGGGGATTTTAAATCTTCATCCACAAATTAGGTAATTAGGTAGTATCCCGTTACCCGGTAATTAACCAATTACCCGTATAATTAAAAATTATCTCAAATTACTTAAAATTTTACTTATTTTTGATATACTTTATACATCATACTATCATGGTCATATGGTACTATATAAAATAAATATATACACTTATTATTTTATTAAAACATCCATGTAAAAATACATATATTTTCTCCACTTCTAATTTTCCTAATCTCATATAAAGAGTAAAAATTCTCGTATGCTTAATTCTTAAAATGGTAAAAAGATAACCTTCTTTTCTTGTGAGAAAATAATTTCATCTTTACAATAAAGAAAATATCATAAAATTTCTTATATTATGTGTATAATTTACCATATTCGAAAATAGTAATAATGGTATCTATCCAAAATTATACTTATAAAACTTTTACTAAAATACTCTACTTAAAAGAAAGTACCACATTAATATAATATCTAACGGGTATCAATGTTGTTAAACTTACGGAGTCTTACAATACCATAGTCACAAATCCTCTATAATCTCATGAATGGTCTTAATCCCTTCTAGCTCATATGGATTACTACGACTAATTCTAATATTAAATTACGGGATGTAACATTAAATATTTTTAATGGAATTGATTCCTTTAGCTCGTGTTAATTGTATCGAATTGTTTGTGGCTAGATTCGGGGAATTTGGAGGCCGATTCGTGAGGCAAGGGCTTGTTGGAGTAGATTTTTGCATGGTTTGAGGTAAGTAACACTTCTAAACTTGGTTCTGAGAGTATGAAACCCCGATTTACATGTTGTGTGATTGGTGTTGAGGTGACGCGCATGCTAGGTAACAGGCGTGTGGGAGTACACCATAGTAATTGCGATTCAGTCGATTCTATGGCACTGTGTAGCTATCTTATCTGAACATAATTACTATACTCTATGTGTTAGAGCACTTGAGATATGATTCATGTTAGAAAATATATTTAGGATATGTGCTGGTACTATTGGGACCCACAATGGTCGATCGTTGTTGTTGAGTTATTTGCTTAATTGCTGTTATGTACTCGGTCGCATTTATCATTTTATATCATATCTCAGTATCCGTTATCGTATATTGCCACATCTTGTATCATTGATTTGGGCTGCTTAGCATGAGCATTGTGAGCCCTAGAGACTGGAGAGATTGATGACTGAGTAAGGCCGAGAGCCGATTTATGAGCGATATTTATGGGATTGGGATACACACCGCAACAGTATTTATTGATTCATGCCTGGATTTAGCTTATATTATAGCGCTTGTGCTGGATATTCCCCTCTGGAGTCTGCACACCCACAATGAGCGCAATTGTTATTGATTCATTTACGTTGGGCTGGATCTACATTAGATTTATTTGCATTTGGGCTGGATCTGCCCTGGACTTATTTGTATTTGGGCTGGATCCTCCTTGGGATGGACCTACCCCGTACAGTGCTGAGTGATTGAGTGTGATAAGTGAGAATTGAGACAGTCAGGTTGAGTACTTTGAGAGTGTGAGTATGCGAGGCTTTTGGTGTGTTGCATCACATATGATATGCATATTGGCATGTAGATATAGAGATGCCATATTCCTTATATCATTTAGACTTGGCATATTTTATCTGTTCTGAGTTTAATTGTTAAACCTGGAAGCATGCCTAAATTCCTTTACTGATACCTGCAGATTATGAATTTCTGAGATATTACTGTCATATTTTCTGTAAATTTTTGTGTTGTTAATTCCGTATGTGGATTGTAATGTTTGAGCCCATCACTACTTTTAGTCTAAAGGCTAGATTTGTTACTTATTGAGTTTGTTGTACTCATGCTACACCCTGCACTTCGTGTGCAGATCTAGGTATTTTCGGTCACGGGGATCGCTGATTCACAGAGTTTAGCCATTCGGAGATTATCGAGGTAGCTGTCTTAGCGTCCGCAGACCTTGACTCTCCTCCCTTATCCCTCGTTTACTTATTTGGTTTTCTATTTTTGTTAGACAGGGTATCAGACTTAGTATTGTATAGATGCGCATGTACTCAGTGACACCCTGGTTTGAGAAAACTTCTGTGTTGAATTATGGCAGTTTATCCCGTTTTATGACATTTTCACTTATTTAAACCTATTTTAGTATACTTTTGATTTGGAAGTGTTGGTGATGTCTGAGTTGTCGGCTTGCCTAGTACCATGATAGGCGCCATCACGACAAGTTGAGTTTTGGGTCGTGACACATCATCTATTTGAAATATACATGAATAGATTAAAAATTCTAAAGCTACCAAGAACAAGAGGCAGCTATGACCGGAACGCAGGTACATCTTCAAATCCAGCTCCCGCCATACACATCAACATCAACATCCAACATCTGCACGCAAGGTGCAGAAGTGTAGTATGAGTACAACTGACCCCATGTACTCAATAAGTAACAAACCTAACCTTAGGTTGAAAGCAGTGACGAGCTTGGACAAAGGTCAGAGTCAAACACCAATAGCCAAGAACAATTCGTAACAATATAAGAAAAATAGTACAAGCAATGACTCAAAAATATTTTGCTCAACTCGTTCATAGTTACAGAAAAATAGTCATACTTCTCAAGTATAACACTAAAACCCAAATCTTTCACCGAAAATACCAAATTATGAATAAGTCAGAAAAAGTATGATTTTTCCCAAAACCATTCAACAATAAATAAGATGTTTTATTATCAGATAACATTAGAAAAGTACTTCTCTATGCCTACATGTCAATGTGCACATGAAATCATGAATGCCACTCAAACCGGGTAGCATAAGAAAATGCATCTCTATGCTTGTATGTCAAGTATGCATGTCAAATGCAATGTGTCACAGTGATGAACTCATGTACTCAGACTCTCAGAGTACTCAATCTCACTGTCTCACACTCCTACTCATCACACTCAATCACTCAACACACTTAGTCACTCAGCATTGTACAGCATAGATCCAGCCCAAACGGTAATAAATCTTGCTTCGGCGTGCAGCCCGATCCCATCGTGAATCAATAGCAACCACGCTCACTGTGGGTGTGCAGACTCCGGGGGGGAAGATCCAGCCCTAGCGCTATAATAAGCCAAGCATGACATGAATCAATAAAGCCTGATGTGGCGTGCACCCCGCTCCCATAAATATCACTCACAAACAGGCCCTCGGCCTCACTCAGTCATCAATCTATCCAGTCTCACGGGCTCACAATGTCATGAAAATCAACCCAAAAATGATGATATGATGTATCAATAAATAACAACAGAGACTGAGATATGATATGCAAATGAATGAGTATGGCCGAGTATGTAACTGCAATTTAAGCAAATAACTCCATAGTAGATATGACCTTAGTGGGTCCCAACAAGGTAAACATATAGCCTAAATATAGTTTCTAACATGGATCACAGCTCAATTACTCTAACACGTAGAAATCTCATGGATAAAAACAAGATTAGGTAACTACAGAGTACCACATAAACAACCGAGTCATAATTCATATGGTGCACGCCCACAGGCCCGTCACCTAGCATGTGCGTCACCTCAACACCAAACACATATCACGTATATTCAGGGATTCATAACCTCAGCCCCAAGTGTAGAAGTGTTATACTTCGAAAGCCAAATCCAATATCGAGCAAGCTAAACGATGCTCCAAAAATATCATCCCGCGCGTACTGACATCCGAACGGCTAGAAACTAGCCAAAAGCAACTCAAGAACATCAAATAATTTCAAAGGAAACAAACCCAATCGATAAAGGTCGAATCTTTAATCAAAAGTCCAAAGTCAACCAAAATGTCAAACCCAGGCCCGCACCTCGGAACTCGACAAAACTCATAAAATTTGACAACTCATTCAACTACAAGGCCAACAATACTAGTTTCACTCAAATCCGACTCTGAATCGATGTTCAAAATTCAAAAATTCACTCTATGAAACTTTGGACAAAATCCCCCGATTTACTCTTTAAAATGCACAATCCAATTACCAAAAACGAAGATAGATTCACAAAATATAACCAAAACCAAGTAGAGAATACTTACCCCAACCCATAAGGTAGAAATCGCTGCAAATATTGTCTCAATCCGAGCTCCATAGCTCCAAATATGCAAAAATGATCGAAACCCCCAAAATTAGAGTACTTATAATCACTAGGCGAATCAATGAATCGCGATCGCCATCGCGATCACGAAGAAGAAAAAGCACTGCCCCAAAAATACTATATGCGATCGCGGTACAACCTTCGCGATCACGAAGAACAACCTACACTGCCTCCACAAATACGCTATGCGATCGTGAATTAAATCATGCGAATGCGAAGCACACATGCACCCACACTTCGCGAATGCATCCCCTCATACGCGAAAGCGATGAAGAAGCTTTCAACTCCCAACTCTCAGCTCAGCTCTATGCGAACATGATATCTCTTATGCGAACGCGATGCCCAATCTCCAGCAACCTACATGAACACATGCAATTACTCGCGAACGCGAAGAAGAAATACTTAGCTCCATATTTTTCCTTTACGCGATCGTACCTCTAACTTTACGATCGCGAAGAACACTTGGTGCACTAGACATCAGCAGGAACCAGCAATGCAATTATAAAGAAAATTGGTCCGAAATTGATCTGAATCATGCCCGAGCTCTTCGGGACCCTGTCCGAACATTCCAACAAGTTCCATAACATAACACCAACCTACTCGAGGCCTCAAATCACGTATAACAACATCAAAACCGTGAATCGCATCTCAAATCGAACTTAATGAACTTTAAATCTTTTAACTTTCAAAACTCGTGTCGAAACATGTCAAATCAACCCGGAATGATTTCAAATTTTGCACACAAGTCCCAAATGACATAACGAAGCTATTTAAATTCCTGAAAACACAATCAGAACCCGATATCATCAAAGTCAACTCCCAGTCAAGCTTATGAACTTTTCAAACCTTAAAATTTCCAACTTTTGCCAATTAGCGCCGAAACCTTCTAGAAACCATAACCCGAGATATAATCACATGACATACCACACGACTCGCATACCCGTAGCCAAATTTCCGACAACAGTAACTGCTCAAAACAAACCTGGTACCGGTAATAAACCTCATATCAAACAAAACATCATTCAAAACCTTCATACACTGCCGATGATGAAAGACACATGTAGGAACTCATAACCACTCATCAGATCAACGAGTCATGGAGCTCTCCCTTCTTCGACAAGAACTATAACCAATTTCTAAGTCGATCAGTGACATTATCCTTCCAAATAAACTCCAATCAAATCCGATAGCACCCATTCTAGGTCCAACAACCCTATCTCATCAAATTCAGTCACTCTACTGACCTGCCACACCAATATAACCTTAGGCCACAAACAGTGCAATCCGTGCAACAATATGCAACAATTCAAATGCACTAAAAAAATGAAAAATGACTTAAATGAGAGAACCGTTTTGCAAGCTCAACAAGTACCACCACAACCGCAATGCTATGAGCCCATCAAACATAGTAGAACCAAGACACACGATTCCAACACAAAGGATCATATCCCAACATAACTTCACAACAATGCGTGACCTTATCTAAACACCGGTCCATATAAGATACCTCAAGCCAAAATGCTCAAAATCAACAACTACCCGCAAGTAGACGTCAAGTACACAAAGTGCATGGCCATGACCAAGGCGCAATCAACCATTCCACAACCCAATAACCATCTCGCTCAAATTCCACTACAAGGCCCATACTGAACCACATCATGCGTGCATATAACCAACAAATCGTAATCTCTCGTAGCATAGAAGAGTAACACATAGAACATACCAGATACGGATGAGATCAATTCTGGCTGAATGGCACATCCCTCAACATTAGCAATACAGAGCCAACCAATCCGACCCGGTGTAGAATACACATCTTCATTAGGCCTACCAATGAGCCCCCAAATCTAACATAGTCATCCACAAATATATAATTAACCCTCCAAAAGTCCACAATAACCTAACCATAACTCATATTATCACCTGTCTTGCTTTGGCCACATCTTCACGGTCCACAACCACGAAACAATCGGCTTCTGAGAACTCCTAGTCTCCAAATCCATAGAACACATGAATCACTATATCTGATCCCAACTCCACCGCCCGAATGTCTAACACATATCTCATACACGATCATCCCACGAGGAATACTTATATAATTATTACATGCCACATAGCAAAATCTAAATATCAGAAGTCAATCAACCAGGCGAGTATTGCAATACCAATGAAGCATCCATAAGTCAAAACTCAGTGCGCCTTCTGAGATGCACACCCTTCTCAGGAAATACCAAGTAGTTATAACATTCATCTAAACATCGAAAATCGTCCATGTTTTTTAAGAATTTATGACCTTCCCTTCAAAACTAAACCGAGACCTTGCACACACAAATCTCAATCCGACATAACACACTGCATCTATTATGCCATCGTATGAAAAGTACAAGAATCTCATAATCAACTCTGAGTCACCAGGAGAATACATACCCGGTCAGTCAGAAACTTTCCATTTGATCTCATCCAGGAGAAAATTCACTATACGCAACATGCTCCTCACGCCAGTAGGAAATATCCACCTCGAACTGTGGAAGAAATCATCAAGAACACTTTGGAATCCATTTGCACATAACTAAGCTATCAGAGCCGAATCCCTCTAACTCAACCAAGCCACGCGGGTTGCCAAACCCAAGAGCATTGCCACAAAACACCTGTAGAGACTCACCACATCATAAGTACCCAAAGAACCAATCATATCCATTACCGTGCTGATCCAACCTTCTACCAAACTACACTATTTCTCCGAGTTCCTTCCGAATTACCCTCAAGGTGACACTTCTCCTTTCCAGAACACCATGATCCTTAACCAAAACTCGCCCCATGAGATCCTATCATAAAACCACACCGCCTTAAGGCCCATAAGATGCCGTATTCACTCTTAAGCACCCCCAAAGTACCACAACCGAGACACCCACTCTGAAGAGACCTTATGTGAATCTAAAGTTATTTCCTTCACCTTCCTGATACTGAAATGTCTAATCCATAATGATATAGAAATACCGCGAGTCTCGACACCATCCAATGTAAATCTCAAATTCTAGCCATATATAAATCCTGAAAATTCCCAATTGGTACATATAACTCCTGAATCCATTAGAACCTTCTCGAGAGTCATCCACTCTGCTCAAATCTCAATGGCACCGCCCAAACGGGCAGAAAAACCTGCGCCCCATTAGCATAATGACACCCAAAGAAGTAATCTACACTACTAAGTAACCGAACAAATTCCTGCTCCATGCACACTACATCCTTCACAAATAATAACTCAATCATTCTATGATTCCCATATACCCATAAAGTGTAATACATCATGTATCCGGAAATTTTCTTGCTTAAATCATCCTCAAAACCATCCTCTGCAAGTCATAACCGATCCACAAGTATGCCTTAGACCGAAACTAATACAACACATAACCTTGCAATCAACTCGTCGATAGTAGACTCCCATACTTGGCTCAAAGCCATGAAATAAAACATCCAATAACTTATAATAACCATACCCCATTACTGCCATAATACAACAGTGAGATTCAACTAAATCCTTTATAAGATCATGTAACACAAACCATCTAATACCTTAAATCATCTACAAATCTCGCATTCATCCTCGTGACGGTCAGGTCAATTATTACAACCGATTCAAACTCAAATCGCACAAAGATAGACCACTAGTAGAAAAGAAAGCCTCCCCACAACATCATAAGGATCACACATCCGTAGATTACCCCACAGGTGATAACCCACCTGCTTAGTCTCAAACTGACATCTCTCTATACCCTTTCACATCCACAACTACTACGCCATCACTTAATCTTCATGAGTCTGAACTCACAACAAGACATGAAAATCTACTTTGCTCCAAAATTAAATAATATGAAAGATCCTTCAACACACTCATAACTCGAGACTATACTTCACATCAAGACAGCAATCAAACACCCGATAGTCCCTTTTTTTTACATCTCAAGCAAACTCTTTTCGTCATATTCAAACCATCCGAAAACTTCCCGCAATCACATCTTACTCATCATATAGACATCCAACCACTCAGCGAGCCACAAATTCCACTCATAGGGACACTACCAGACATATAAGTCCAAAAACACATGCTCACACAACCGAAGTCCCCATGCTCAAGTTACAGTCAAAACCCGGCCTCAAGTATTCCAGAATGGCCCATCATCAGCACACAAAAATCACATCTCACACCTCATCCATGGAATCACAAGCCATCGATGCATAGCTGATATTGAGCGCTCACATACGCATACGAGTAAGTGAAAGGAATTCAAAGGGTTATGCTTCAAGCTGAATCAATGCCGCACGATAAGGAAAGAAAGATGGGAAGTTTATCCTAAATGCCCTGTAGCCTCTTGAAGATAGGTATGGACGTCATCATACCGATCCACAAGACTCAGACACTTGATCATGACTTGTAGAACCTATGAACCTAGAGCTCTGATACCAACTTGTCATGACCCAAAATTTAACTAGTTGTCATGGCACCTAACCCAATCCGCTAGGTAAGCCAAATAGCAACAATCCGATTCAAAAGAGATTTAACTGAGAAAATACATGATGAATAACTGAACTTTTATACCAAAAATCTCAAGGACTGGTAGTACAAATCATGAGCTTCTAAGATTTAGAGTTTACAAAGCTGGTATGAAATAAATACATCATCTGTTTGAATATACATGAAAAGATTAAAAATTCTAAAGCTACCAAGAATAAGAGGCAGTTATGATCGGAATGCAGGTATATTTTCAAATCCAGCTCATGCCATACACAACAACATCAACATCTAACATCTGCATGCAAGGTACATAAGTGTAGTATGAGTACAACCGACCCTATATAATCAATAAGTAGCAAACCTAATCTTAGATTGAAAGCAGTGACAAGCTTGGACAAAGGTCGTAGTCCAACACAAATAGCCAAGAACAATTCATAACAATATAAGAAAAATAGTACAAGTAATGACTTAAAAATATGTTGCTCAGCTCGTTCACAGTTCCGGAAAAATAGTCACACTTCTAAGGTATAACAGTAAAACCCAAATCTTTCACCGAAAATACCAAAGTATGAGTAAGTCAGAAAAACTGTAATTTTTCCCAAAACCTTTTAACAATAAAGAAGATGTTTCATTATCACATAGAATGAGGAAAGTACTTCTCTATGACTACATGGCAATGTGCACGTGAAATCATGAATGTCACCAAAATCGGGTAGCATGAGGAAATGCATCTCTATGCTTGTATGTCAAGTATGCATATCAAATGCAATGCATCACAACAATGAATTCATGTACTCACACTCTCAGAGTACTCATTCTCACTGTATCACACTCCCACTCATCACCCTCAATCACTCAATACACTTAGTCACTCAGCACTGTACATGGCAGATCCAGTCCAGGGCAGATTCAGCCCAAATGCTAATAAATCCTGCTGCAGCGTGTAGCCCGGTCCCATCGTGAATCAATAGCAACCATGCTCACTGTGGGTGTGCATACTTTGGAGGGGCAAATCCAGTCCAAGTGCTATAATAAGCCAATCATGGCATGAATCAATAAAGCCTGCTATGACGTGCAGCCCGATCCCATAAATATCACTCACAAATAGGCCCTCAGCCTCGCTCAGTCATCAATCTCTCAAGTCTCTCGGGCTCACAATGTCATGAATATCATCCCAAAAATGATAATATGCTGTATCAATAAATAGCAACCGAGATTGAGATATGATATGCTAATGAATGAGTATGGCTGAGTATGTATCTACAATTTAAGCAAATAACTCCACAGCAGATATGACCTCATTGTGTCCCAACATGATAAGCATATAGCCTAAACATGGTTTCTAACATGGATCACAGCTCAATTACTTTAACACGTATAAGTCTCATGGATAAAAACAAGATTAGGTGACTACACAGTACCAGAGAAACAACTGAGTCATAATTCACACGGTGCACGCCCACACGCCCGCTACCTAGCATGTGCGTCAACTCAACACCAAACACATATCACATATATTCAGGGATTCATAGCCTCAACACCAAGTTTAGAAGTGTTACTTACCTCTAACAAGCCAAATCTAATACCGAGCAAGCCAAACAATGCTTCAAAAATACCATCCCGCGCGTACCGACCTCCGAACAACTAGAAACTAGCCAAAGACAACTCAAGAACATCAAATAATGCCAAAGGAAACAAACCCAATCGATAAAGGTCGAATCTTTAATCAACAACTCAAAGTTAACCAAAAAGTCAAACCTGAGCTCGCACCTCGGAATCCGACAAAACTCATAAAATTTGACAATCCATTCAACTACAAGGCCAACAATACTAGTTTTACTCAAATTCGACTTCGAATCAATGTTCAAAACTCAAAATTTACTCTATGAAAATTTGGACAAAACCACCAATTTTCTCTTTAAAATTCATAATCCAATTACCAAAACGAAGATAGATTTACGAAATATAATCAAAATCGAGTAGAAAATACTTACCCCAACCCATAAGGTGGAAATTGCTTCAAAAATCGTCTCAATTTGAGCTCCATAGCTCCAAATATGCAACAATGGTCGAAACCCCCAAAATTTGAGTACTTATAATCACTGGGCGAATCAATGAATTGCGATCGCGGAAATGCAAATGCTCAAAATGACCGGCTGGATCATTACATGCTTAAGCCCATATAAGGATTTTATGAGCCTACAAGCTGATTTATTCTTCCTCTAGCTCCTAAATCCTTGTCGTAAGTCCATGTAAATTTCATTAAAAATATCCCCTAGAGAAAGAATTCTACACTTCTATTTGATGGATGTGCCATTGTTTAGCAGCTGCAAGGGCAAGAATGATCCTGAAAGTAACCATCTTTACCACTGGACTGAAGGTCTTTTGGTAGTCAACACCCTCTACTGTACCCTTAACAACTAATTTGGCTTTAAACCTTTTCACTTCCCCTGCAACTTTGTATTTGACCTTGTATGTTTATTTGCACCCAATTGGCATGTTGCTTTTCGGTAAAGACCCTACCTCTTAGGTTTGATTATCCTTAAGTGTTGCAATTTTATTCTTCATAACTTCTACCTATATAGGGTCCTTAATGGCCTCTTCATATGTAATATGCTCAAAAATGGAAGAGATTGAATCCAAGTAAGACTGATATCTAGGTGTTAGCTTTCATAAGAAATATACAGGAAAAGAGCATAAGGAATACTAGTGTATACATTTAGAAGATGAAATCCTTCATCTACAAAGGAGGGTGTTTCTCCCGGGAAGATTTTCTCAAAGAAGTAGCATCGAAAACCTACGAATAAGCTAGGCCTGGTTCTTCTGAAGGCATCTCTGCTTTAGGAATAGTGTTAGTAGGAGACATATCTACAGTAATTACTTGTGGTTCCTAGACTGTAGTAATATGGTGGTTGTCCTTAGTAATATCAGAAGGATCCATCTGTGCAACACAGAGAATCATCTTAAGTGTAGGAAGGAAAGGAGGTGCAAGAGTGAAATTTAACTCCAAGAAAGGGAATGTGTCTTCCCTAAACCTTCTACAAGAAAGATAGGCTACGAAGACACTTTATAAATTTCGTATTAAGTCACATAAATGTCTCAAAATCGCATACGCCTTCTTATGAAATATCAAATTTCAGTAAATTAAGGAAACTGTCAGCAAATAAAAAGTAATATTTATTTACAAATATTATCAAATGTCATATAGCAATTTCTAGCTTATTTGATTTACCACATTTAGAAGTGTCAATTCTTTTTTGAGTTTTTACTGACACTTGTGCAACATATCTTGTTAATCTCGTGTAACGACCCAATCAGTTATTTGGAGTTCTAGCATTTTGTTTTGTGATTTGATACCTTGAATAGGTTCATATGTGTAAAGCCCCAGAAAATTTTCTAATAATCGTAAGCCTAATTCTAGTTTTAGAGAGTAATTAGCGAGACCTCAAAGTATGTGCGGGCCCACAAGAAGGTATCGAGATCATTACAATACTTGGATATGAATATCATGAGGGTTGAAGGTCACCAAGTTGCATGAATAAAGGCATAGATTAAAATGATTGAGAAAAGATGGAGGAGGAAATCCTAGTTGACCTGCGTAGACTACAAAGGTTGCGTAGGCAAAAACAACATGTTGGAAAGAGGGGGAGGCTTATATTGCGTAGGCTGCGTAGCCTACACAATTTGCCTACGCAACTCTTTTATTTTATTTAATAAATAGTAGAAGTTCGGGAGAGAGAAAGAGATATCATATTTGTCAAAATTATGGATTCTGGAGAGAAGGTGGAGTATCCCTAACCCAAATACACTTCAAAGGTGAGTTTTATAACATTTTTATGAGGGATTAACATTGGTTAATGCTAGTATTAACAACTATATGGATTGAAATTCATAGGGATTTCTTTAATCTTGAAGAATTATTCAAAAGAGATCAAGTTAGGGTTTAACCTACAAGAGGTAAATTCTCTACCCTAAATTTTAATACAACTATAGATTAAGTATTTGTAATGTATTGTGAAGTAAAAAGTACCATTTAGTTGAAAAATTATATTAGTCGTTGAAATGAGTATTGTGAGTTAGGGTTCTTGAATGGCAAAGAAGATGAATAGGAAATTTTTGGATCTTGTTAATATGGTTGGTGATTCTAGTAATTTAATAACTTAATCATGATTAAGTATTGAATCGTATAGCATAGATTAGGCCTTAAAGGCCAAGGATGGTGTAATGACCCGGTAGACCGTTTTGAGAGTTGTAGCCTCGTTTCCCCATTTACTGTTCATTCCCTGCTTAATTATTGTTATGTTACTTTCCGAGGTAGTTGGTTCAGGTCCAAGAAGGTTTAAGAATGAATTGAGACACTGTGCCTTTACGAGGTAGTTGGTTCAGGTCCGGGAAGGTTTCAGAATGAATTGCGACACTTATTCTCGAGGTTAGAAGCTTAAGTTAAAAAAGTTGACCGGATGTTAACTTATGTGTAAACGATTTTGGAATGGAGTTTTGGTGGTTCCGTTAGCCTCGTTGGGTGATTTTGGAATTAGGAATGTGTACGGATTGTGATTTTGAAGTCCGTAGTTGAATTATACTTGGAATGATGAAAGTTGGAAATTTGGAAGTTTGACCAAGAGTGGACTTTGTGGTTACCGGGCTCGGAATGGGGTTTCGGGAGTTGGAGTAGGTCTGTGGTATCATTTGTCACTTGTATGCAAAATTTGATGTCAATCGGACGTGATTTGATAGGTTTCGGCATCGTTTGTGGAAGTTGAAATTCCTTAGATTCATTAGGCTTGAATTGGGGTGTGATTCATGTTTTTGATGTTGTTTGATGTGATTTGACGAATCGAATAAGTTTGTATCATGTTTTAGGACTTGTTGGTGTATTTTGCTGAGGTCCCGGGGGCCTCAGGTGGAGTTCGGATGGTTAACAGATCAAGATTTGGAAGTTGAGAGGCTGCTAAAGCACACCAGTTCTGGTGCAATCGCACATGCAGAGTGGTAATCGTAGGTGCGAGCAGGGGGAACACAGATGCGACCTTGAGTTGGGCATATAGGGGCCGCAGGTGCGAGGGAATTGCCGCACTTGCATAGCCGTAGAAGCGGCGACTGGAGCGCAGAAGCGGAGTTGGGATTGGGGGTTGTGGAGCGCGGATGCAGAAGGATTTCCCTAGGTGCGGACTCGCACCTGCGCGTGGAGGATCGCAGAAGCGGAGGCAGTGGAGCCTTAGCAAAACCACAAAATCAGGAGATTCCTTGCACCTGCGAGACCGCAGGTACGACTAAATGAGCCGCAAGTGCGAAGGCACTGGGCAGAATATTAAATCGAGGGTTCCGTGGGTTTTCTTCATTTTTTGAACATTCCAAGCTCGGGATTAGGCCATTTTGGGAGGGATTTCGAAGGGATTCTTGAAGTAAATCACTTGTGGTTAACTTTACTCAATAATTATGTTTCCCCATTGATTTTTCCACCTAGATTGTGCGGTTTTGAGGTGTAATTTACGGAGTTGAGGCTAGGGATTTAAAGAGCTTAAATTGGGGATTTGGGTGTCGATTTGGTGTTGAATTTTTGTAAATTTGGTATGGTTATACTCGTGATTTAATGGGCTTCCGGAGTTTGTAACTTTAATTGGATTCCGAGACATGGGCCCGGGGCCCGCCTTTTGAGTTGACGTTTTGACTTTTGATTAACAACTTAGTAATTGCATGTGGAATTGATTACTTTAGCTCATGCTGATTGTGTCAAACTATTTGTGACTGGATTTGAGGCATTCGAAGGCCGTTTCGCGAGCCAAGGTCTTGTTGGAGTAGAGTTTTGCACCGTTTGAGGTAAGCAACACTTCTAAACTTGGTTCTGAGGGTATGAAGCCCCGAATTTCATGATTATGTGAATGGTGTGAGGTGACGCATGTGCTAGATGACGGGAATGTAGGCATACACCATGTGAATTGTGATTTAGTCGATTCCATGGAACTGTGTAGCTATCTTATCTGAACAGTTTTTACTGTACTCTATGTGTTAGAGCACTTGAGCTGTAATTTATGCTAGAAATCATGTGTAGGCTATATGCTGGTACTATTGGGACCCACAATGGTCGTTCCTTGCTATTGAGTTATTTGCTTAATTGCAGTTATGTACTCAGTCACATTCGTCATTTCATATCATATCTCAGTCTCTGTTATCGTATATTGTCACATCTTGTATTATTAATTAGGGTTGCTTAGCATGAGTGTTGTGAGCCCGAGAGACTGAAGAGATTGATGACTGAGTGAGGCGGAGGGCCTGTTGTAAGTAATATTTATGGGATCGGGCCGCTCGCAAAAACATGCTTTATTGATTCATGCTAGGATTTGGCTTATTATAGCGCTTGGGTTGGATCGGCCCCTCCGGAGTCTGCACACCCACAGTGGGCGCAATGCTAGCAGTTATGACATTTGGGCTGGATCTGCCCTGGGCTGGATTTGCCCGGTTTTATTTGCATTTAGGCTGGATCTTCCCTTTTATGTGCTAAGCTTTGTTGTAGAATCTAAAAGCATGTCTAGTTTTTTGTTGAAAGCATGTCTAAATTCTTATACCTTCACTTGTCGACTATGAGTTTCTGAGATATCACAGTCATAATTTCTGTAACTTTCCGCACTGTTAAATATTGAAAGTGGACTGTAATAATTGGACTTGTCACAACTTTCAGTCCAAAGGTTATATTTATTACTTATTGAGTTGGTTGTACTCATGCTATACCCTGCACCTCGTGTGCAGATCCAGGTACTTCCGGTTACGACGGTTGTTGATTTGCAGAGGCCAGACCTTCGGAGATCATCGAGGTAGCTGCTTCGTATTCGCAAACCTTGACTCTCCTCCCTTATCGTTTAGTTTATTTATTCAGTTTTATTTCTCGACAGTGTACTACACTTTGTCATTTCGTAGATGCTCATGTACTCAGTGACACCTAGTTTTTGGGAAGAATTTATGTATTGAGTTATGATTTTCTATCCTGTTTTAGAGATTTTCCTTTATTTAAAATGTTTTAGTATCTTTCAAAGATTTAAAGTGTTGGAAATGTCTGAATAGCCGGCTTGCCTAGTACCATGATAGGCGCCATCACGGCGGGTTGATTTGGGGTCGTGACAAGTTGGTATCAGAGCCTAGGTTACATAGGTTTCACGAGTCATCAACAGGTTTAGCAGAGTCTTATAGATCGGTATAGAGATGTCTGTACGTATCTTTGAGAGGCTCCCGAACCCTTAGGAAATTTCACATTCTTGTATTCTTGTCTTGCAAATTTGTCGATTCCTGAAACTAACCTTCTGTTATTCTATTCTCTCACAGACGGTGAGGGCACGTGCTACTGGACAGGACAGACAACCGCCAATACCACCAGCTAGGGCCACGAGAGGCCGAGGTCGTAGTAGGGGCAGAGGTGCAGCTCATACGGCAGCTAGGGTAGCACCTACATATCCACAAGTCGCTCCAGCTCAGGAGCAGGTTACAAATATATTTGAGATAGTGGGGCCAACTCAGGCACCGGTTGTGCCCATTGTGATTCCAGGCCTTTAGAAGGCTTTGGCTCAGATTTTGATGATGTGGACTAGCCTTGCTCAGGTAGTTTCTATTCAGACCGTGCCAACCACTTCTCAGGCCGGGAAAGGTACTCAGACTCCCGCCTACCGTACTCCAGAGCAGGTGATGCAGGGACTTTAGATGCCGGGGGGTATTGCCAACCCAACTGGTGCAGCTGCTTAGGCCCAGGTGGGTCCCGCTATGGGTGGGGATGAGTCGAAGAGACTTGAGAGGTTTGGGAGACTCCAGCCTCCATTATTCAGTGGCGCTGAGTTAGATGATGCTCAGGACTTCTTGGATAGTTGTCAGCGGATTCTTTGTACCGCGGGTATTTTGGAGACCAATGGGGTCTCATTTACTACTTTTCAGTTTACTGGGGCGTCTTTCTGATGGTGGGAGCCCTATGAGAGGCGAAAACTAGTCGGTGCAGCGCCACTTACATGGCATGAGTTCTTCGTTCTCTTCTTGGAGAAGTTCGTGCCACAGACTCCAAGGGAGGAGCTGTGTAGACAGCTTGAGCAGCTACAACAGGATGGCATATCTGTGACCCAGTATGAGATGAGATTTTCAGAGTTAGCTCGTCACACAATTTGGTTGGTTACCATTGAGAGAGAGAGGATTAAAAGGTTCATTGATGGCCTCACCTATCAGTTACGTTTTGCTATGACACGAGAGAGTGTATCTGGTTCTCAGTTCGACGAGGTGGTTGATATTTCTCGGCGATTAGAGATGGTCCGTAGTTAGGAGTGTGAGGAGAGGGAGGCCAAGAGGCCTCTTGAATCGGGTGGTTTCAGCGTTGTTTCTTCTGGAGGTCAGTTCAACCATAGCAGGGGTCGTCCTTATAGGCCTGCTCAGATAGCTCGTCTAGTTCATCGCGGTGCATCATCCAGCAATGGTTTATATCATGCTAGACCGGACCAGTCATCCCTCAGTGCCCTCCCATCTTAGAGTTCATCCCATGCACTTTCAGTTCAGGGTTCGTTTGCACCAGGTTATTCTGGTTCTCGTGGTCCACCTCAGTATTTGCCACCATTTCCCGAGAGGGGATGTTTCGAATATGGAGAGTTAGGTCATGTGAAGAGGTTATGTCCTTGCCTTACGGGAGGTCCAGTTTAGTAGAGAAGTCAGGACACGACTTTAGCACTAGTTACTTCACCACCCGCCCAGCCAGCTACGGGTCGCCCAAGATGGGAAGGCCGATCAGGTGGCGGTCATGCCTGATTCTATGCTGTTCTTGCCAGGCCAGATGCCGTTGCTTCAGATGCAGTGATCACATGTATTGTCTCAGTGTGCCACAGAGATGCTTCCATATTATTTGACTCTAGTTCTACTTATTTCTATGTGTCCTCCTATTTTACTCGTTATTTGGATATGCCCCGTGAGTCCTTAGTTTCACATGTTCATGTATCTACGCCGGTGGGCGATACTATTGTTATGGACCGTGTATATCGGTCGTGTGTAGTGACTATTAGGGGATTGGAGATTAGAGTTGATCTATTATTGCTTAGTATGGTTGATTTCGACGTGATCTTGGGTATGGACTGACTGTCTCCATGTCATGCTATTCTATATTGTCACACTAAGACCGTGACGTTGGCGATGCCGGGTTTGCCAAGGATCGAGTGGAGATGTTCTCTAGATTATGCTCCCAGCAGAGTGATTTTTTATTTGAAGGCCCAACAGATGGTTGGGAAGGGATGTCTATCATATTTGGCCTTTGCAAGGGATGTTGGTGCCGATACTCCTACTATTGCCTCTATTCCGGTGGTGCGAGATTTTCCGGATATGTTTCCTATAGACCTACTGGGCACGTCGCCCGATAGGGATATTGACTTGGTTCCAGACACTCATCCCATTTCTATTCCTTCGTATCATATGGCATTAACTGAGTTGAAGGAATTAAAAGAACATCTTCAAGAATTTCTTGATAAGGGGTTTATTAGGCATAGTGTGTTGCCTTGGGGTGCACCGGTTCTGTTTGTGAAGAAGAAGGATAGTACTATGCAGATATGCATCGATTATAGGCAGTTGAACAAAGTTACAATCAAGAACAAGTATCCTTTGCCGATGATCTATTTGACTAGCTTCAGGGAGTGAGGGTGTTCTCTAAGATTGATTTGAGGTCTATGTATCACTAGTTGAAGATTCGGGACTCAGATAATCTAAAGACAACATTCAGGACTCGTTATGGCATTATGAGTTCCTAGTGATGTCTTTAAGGCTAACTAATGCCCCAACAACATTCATGCATCTGATGAACAGTGTATTACATCCTTATCTCCACTCATTTGTCATAGAATTCATTGATGATATCCCGGTGTACTCTCGTAGCCAGGAGGATCATGCCCAGCATTTGAGGATTGTGTTGCAGCGGTTTAGGGAGGAGAGGCTCTATGCCAAGTTCTCTAAGTGTGAGTTCTGGCTTAGTTCAGTGGCGTTCTTGGGGCAAGTAGTGTCTAGTGCGGGGATTAAGGTAAATTCGAAGAAGATAGAGGCGGTTCAGAGTTGCCCCAGGCCATCCTCAGCTACGGAGATTCAAAGCTTTCTTGGCTTGGCCGGTTATTATCGTCGCTTCATGGAGGATTTCTCATCTATTGCATCGCCTTTGACTAAATTGACCTAGAAGGGTGCTATTTTCAGGTGGTCAGATAAGTGTGAAGAGAGCTTTGGGAAGCTCAATACTGCTTTGACCATGACTCCAGTTCTAGTTTTGCCTTTAGCTTCAGGCTCTTATACAATGTATTGTGATACTTCTTGGATTGGTATTGGATGTGTCTTGATGCAGGAGGGTAGAGTGATTGCTTATGCTTCGCGTTAGTTGAAGCCTCATGAGAAGAACTACCCCATCCACGATTTGCGGTTGGCTACTATCATTCATGCATTGAAGATTTGGAGGCATTATCTCTATGGTGTGTCTTGTGAGGTATTTACGGATTATCGAAGTCTCCAACACTTGTTCAAATAAAAGGACCTAAATTTGAGACAGCGGGCCGATGCCTTGAGTAGAAAGGCGGTGAGTATGGGAAGCCTTGTATTCATTCCTGTTAGTGAGAGACCGTTTGTAATTGATGTTAAGGCCTTGGCCAACCAGTTTATGAGATTAGATATTTCAGAGCCCAGCCAGGTTCTCGTTTGTGTGGTTTTTCGGTCTTCCTTATATGATCGCATCAGAGAGGGCCGGTATGATGATCCCTATTTGCTTGTCCTTAAGGACACAGTTCAGCACGGTGATGCCAGGGATGTTACTATTGGGGATGATAGGGTGTTGAGGATGCAGGGTCAGATTTGTGTGCCTAATGTAGATGGGCTATATGAGTTGATTCTTGAGGACGCCCATAGTTTGCGGTACTTCATTCATCCGGGTGTCGCGAAGATGTACTAGGACTTAAGCCAGCATTATTGGTGGAGGAGAATGAAGAAGGATATAGTGGGGTTGGTAGCTCGGTGCCTTAACTATCATCAGGTAAAGTATAAGCATCAGAGATCGGGCGGATTGCTTCAGAGACATGAGATTCCAGAGTGGAAATGGGAGCGTATCACCATGGCTTTTGTAGTTGGACTTCCACGGACTTCGAGGATGTTCGATTCTATTTGGGAGATTGTGGATCGGCTGACCAAGTTAGCACACTTTATTTCAGTTAGCACTACTTATTTTTCAGAGCGATTAGCTGAGATTTACATTTGCGATATTGTTCATTTTCATGGTGTGCAAGTGTCCATCATTTTAGATCGAGGCATGCAGTTTACATCATAGTTTTGGAGAGCTGTGCAGCAAGAGTTGGGCAGCCAGGTTGAGTTGAGCACAACATTTCACCCTCAGACGGACGGACAATCCGAGCGCACTATTCAGATATTGGAGGATATGCTACGCGCTTGTGTCATTGATTTTGGATGTTCTTGGGATCAGTTTCTGCCGCTTGCGGAGTTTGCCTATAATAACAACTACCAATCGAGCATTCAAATAGCTCTGTATGAGGCTTTGTATGGGAGGCAATGTCGATCTACAATGGGTTGGTTTGATCTGGGTGAGGCTAGGCTATTGGGTATTAACTTGGTTCAGGATGCTTTTGACAAGGTTAAATTGATTCAGGATCGGCTTCGGACGACGCAGTCTAGATAGAAGAGTTACGTCGATCGGAAGGTTTGTGATGTTGCTTACATGGTTGGGGAGAAGGTACCTCTCAAGGTTTCACCCATGAAGGGTGTTATGTTATTCTGGAAGAATGGCAAGTTGAGCCCTCAGTATATTGGGCAGTTTGAGGTGCTTGAAAGGATTGGAGAGGTGGCTTACAAGCTTTCCTTGCCACCTAGTTTGTCGAGTGTGCATCCAGTGTTTCATGTTTCTATGCTCCGAAAGTATGTCGGCAATCCGTCTCATGTTTTAGATTTTAGCAGGGTTCAGTTGGATGGTGATATGACTTATGATGTGGAGCCGGTGGCCATTTTGGATCGGCAGGTTTGAAAGTTGAGGTCAAAGGACATAGCTTTAGTGAAGGTGCAGTGGAGAGGTCAGCCAGTTGAGGAGGCTACTTGGGAGACCGAGCGGCAGATGCGGAGCAGATATCCATGCCTATTTGAGACTCCAGGTACATTTTCAGACCCGTTCGAGGAAGAACATTTGTTTAAAAGGGGGAGGATGTAACGACCCGGCCGGTCGTTTTGAGAGTTGTAGCCTCGTTACCCCATTTACTATTCATTCCATGCTTAATTATTGTTTGTGACTTTCTGGGGTAGTTGGTTCGGGTCCGGGAAGGTTTCGGAATGAATTGAGACACTTAGTCTCAAGGTTGAAAGCTCAAGTTGAAAAGGTTGACCGGATGTTGACTTATGTGTAAACGACTTCAGAATGGAGTTTTGATTGTTCTGTTAGCTCCGTTAGGTGATTTTGGACTTAGGAGTGTGTCCGGATTGTGATTTGGAGGTCCGTAGTTGAATTAGACTTAAAATGGCAAAAGTTGGAAATGTAGAAGTTTAAACGAGAGTGGACTTTGTGGTTACCGGGTTCGGAATGGGGTTTAAGGAGTTGGAGTAGGCTTGTGGTGTAATTTTTGACTTGTGTGCAAAATTTGAGGTCAATCGGACGTGATTTAATAAGTTTCGACATCATTTGTAGATGTTGGGATTCCTTAGTTTCATTAGGCTTGAATTGAGTGCAAATCGTGTTTTTGATGTTGTTTGATGTGATTTGAGGGCTCGAATAAGTTTGTTTCGTGTTTTAGGACTTGTTGGTGTATTTGGTTGAGGTCCCGGGGGCCTCCGGTGTAGTTCGGATAGTCAATAGATCAAGATTTAGAAGTTGAGAGGCTGCTGAAGCACACCAGTTCTGGTGCAATCAGACCTGTGGAGTGGTAATTGCAGGGGTAATGCTGATGTGGCCTGGAGTTGGACGTGCAAGGGTCGTATGTGCGAGGGAATTTCCACACCTGGGTGGCCGCAAATGCGGCGACTGGAGCGCAGAAGCGAAGTTGGGATTGGGGGTTGTGGAGCGCAGATGCAGAAGGATTTCCGCAGGTGTGGACTCGTACCTGCGCGTGGAGGATCGCAGAAGCGGAGGCAATGGAGCCTTGGAAACACTGTAGAGGTGGGAGATTCCTCACACCCGCGAGACCGCATGTTCGACTAAATGTACCACAGGTGCGAGTGTACTGGGTAGAATATTAAATCTATGGTTCCGTGGGTTTCCTTCATTTTTTGAACATTCCAAGCTCGGGATTAGGCGATTTTGAGAGGGATTTTGAAGGTATTCTTGAGGTAAGTCACTTGTGGTTAAATTTACTCAATAATTATGTTTCCCCATTGATTTTCCTAATAATTGGGAGTTGAGGCTAGGGATTTGGAGAGTTTAAATTGGAGATTTGGGTGTCGATTTGGTGTTGGATTTTGGTAAATTTGGTATGGTTAGACTTGTGATTTAATGGGCTTCCGAATTTTGTGACTTTGATTAGATTCTGAGATGTGGGCCCGGGGGCCAACTTGTAAGTTGAGTTTTTGACTTTTGATTAAGAACTTAATAATTTCATATGGAATTGATTCCTTTAGCTCGTGTTGATTGTGTTGAACTGTTTGTGGCTAGATTCGAGGCATTCAGAGGCCGTTTCGCAAGGCAAGGGCTTGTTGGAGTAGAGTTTTGCACCGTTTGAGGTAAGTAACAATTCTAAACTGGGTTATAAGGGTATGAAGCCTCAAATTTTGTGATTATGTGAATGGTGTGAGGTGACGCATGTGCTAGGTGACATGTAGGTAGGCGTGCACCGTGTGAATTGTGATTTAGTTGATTCCATGGAACTCTGTAGCTATCTTATCTGGACATTTTTATTGTACTCTATGTGTTAGAGCACTTGAGCTGTAATTCATGCTAGAAATCATGTTTAGGCTATATGCTGGTACTATTGGGATCCACAGTGGTTGTTCTTTGCTGTTGAGTTATTTGCTTAATTGCAGTTATGTACTCAATCACATTCATCATTTCATATCATATCTCAGTCTCTGTTATCGTATATTGTCACATCTTGTATTATTGATTAGGAGTGCTTAGCATGAGTGTTGTGAGCTTGAAAGACTGGAGTGATTGATGACTGAGTGAGGCCGAGGGCATGTTGTGAGTAATATTTATGGGATCGGGCTGCACACCGCAACATGCTTTATTGATTCATGCTAGTATTTGGCTTATTATAGCGCTTGGGCTGGATTGACCCCTCCGGAGTCTACACACCCACAGTGGGCGCAATGCTAGCAGTTATGACATTTGGGCTGGATCTACCCCGTTTTATTTGCATTTGGGCTTGATCTGCCCTGTTATGTGCTATGTTTTGTTGTAGAATCTGAAAGCATGTCTAGTTTCTTGTTGAAAGCATGTCTAAATTCTTGTACCTTCATTTGTAGACTATG
The DNA here is from genome assembly GCA_000715115.1 of Nicotiana otophora. Taxonomy (NCBI): domain Eukaryota; kingdom Viridiplantae; phylum Streptophyta; class Magnoliopsida; order Solanales; family Solanaceae; genus Nicotiana; species Nicotiana otophora. The sequence goes on from AWOL01S0017793.1 coordinate 56,314, forward strand.
AATTTCTGAGATATCAGAGTCATATTTTCTGTAACTTTCTGCACTATTAAATATTGAAAGTGGACCGTAATAATTGGACTTGTCACTGCTTTCATTCCAAATGTTAGATTTGTTATTTATTGAGTTGGTTGTACTCATGCTACACCCTACACCTCGTGTGCAGATCCAGGTGCTTTCGGTTACGGCGGTTGTTGATTTGCAGAGGCCAGACCTTCAGAGATCATCGAGGTAGCTGCTTGGCGTTCGCAGACTTTGACTCTCCTCCCTTATCTTACAGTTTATTTATTTAGTTTTACTTCTAGACAGTGTACTAGACTTTGTCATTTCGTAGATGCTCATGTACTCAGTGACACCCCGATTTTTGGGAAGAATGTATGTATTGAGTTATGATTTTCTATCATGTTTTAAGAGATTTTCCTTTATTTAAATTGTTTTAGTATCTTTCAAAGAATTAAAGTGTTGAAAATGTCTGAATAGTCGGCTTGCCTAGTACCATGATAGGCGCCATCACGACGAGTTGGATTTGGGTCGTGAGAGATGGAATCAATTAAGGGTATAAGGGATGAATTGGGATTATTGAAGACTTACAGTCAACTTGTGAACCTTAAATGGGTATAAACATATATATTTTGATGTCTTAGGATGTCTAATGCAGATATTCGCTTGTTGGCGACGTTTGAGAGTTCTAAATGAATTAGAGCGTCGTACTATTATTTTGAAGCTAGGACTTGAGGTAAGTTGATTAAAACATACTCTTTTTGAGGGATTATTTCTCTAAAATCATATTTGAGTCATTACAGAAGTTTTTGTAAATGTGCATCCGTACTTGTGGCGACAAGCGGGAAAGGATGTCACCATGTATTTTGAGTTGTGTTGCATAAAGAAGGTCTTGTTATTTTATAATTGAAAATTCCTATTTTTCAAAGATTTGATGGTAAATGATGCTTGAGAAAAATGTTATAATTTTTATTAAAATTATGTATTGGAAAGAATATAAAAGTACTAAAGATGTATTTTATAAAAAGTATTTCTTTGAAACTTTGTTAATATATAACACTCATCGTATCTTTGAATGATGGATGTTAAATTTCTAAAGGCTTTAACATGAAGATTATCATATAGTTGATTGTTTTTATTATGGTTTAGTTTGGCCATGAGCTATGATTTGATAAAAATAGATCATTTGAGGCTACTATGCTATGAATCCATTTTAGAGATATCAAATGTTTTGGGAGTTTCTATTGGAGACCACCGAGATTGGTTCGAATGTTGAGTTCGTTACCATGGAATTACATATACCAATGTAGGGACACATTCCAAGGCTAAGCCAAGGTTTGTGGGATAAAGTCCCCCATTGTGATGGAAAATTATCATTACTTAAAGTAATGAGGCTAAGTCGACTCGTTGGCACTAAGGGAAGCCTCCCATACAAGTAGGGTAAAATACTTGTTGCTAGGATGATCACCTAGTGGTTGTTTATCATGTCAGTGTCAGTGTAGTACTCCCGCTGAAAAGGTAAAAGATAATTTTGTTATATTTAGGCCTAAGGAGCCGAAAGTGATTTCAATGACTTAATGAAGTTGAAATGATTTTGCATAATTTTTATTAGAATCATGGGTTGATATAAATGTTTTAAAAGTTTGTTTCATGATATAATGTTTTTTAGTCTTTTCATTAAAAAATGATAAAGAGCATGAATTGATATACTTGTTATCCTTTTATATTGTCACGACCCAGAATCCCAACCTCGGGGTCATGATGACGTCTAACATCCTCTTGCTAGGCAAGCCGACGTGAAATAATTATTTAACCAATTTTAATAATTAAAAACATAATAATGATATTCAACGAGAAATAAATGCCAATCTAACACAATTCTAATATAAACAACGTGTTAATGACTACTCCTAGAAATTCGGAGTCACGAGTACACGAGCAACTAAAAGTCTACAAACATAGTCTGGAATAAATACAACTGTTTGAAAGAGATAAATAGTAAAAGTAGGAAATGGAAGGGGATTTCAAGGTCTGCGAACGCCAGCAGATCTACGTCGACTCTCCCTATGAAAATAATCCAAGATGACGCACCTCGAGCACTACTTGGACCAATACTAGTATCTGCACAAGAAGTACAAAAGTATAGTATGAGTACCACCGAACCAATGTACTATGTAAGTCTCGACCCTAACCTCGACGAGGTAGTGACGAGGCTATGATAAGGCACCTACGTAAATAAACTTGTACAAGTATATATAAAGCAGTGAAATAACAAGAAGAATGATTAAATACTAACTAGTGGGGAACATGCTAAAAGAGGAAGATATAATACATACGGCAGCATGACGACACGAAATAACCAAGTAAATCACCAAAATCGGAAATAAGTCAAATCGATGATATGAAAATAGCACGGCATCACCCTTCGTACTTTTACTCTTGCCTTCACCATACAATAATATGAATATAATGCCACGACATCACCATTCGTGTTTTACTCTCGTCCTCACCATGTAATAATATGAACGAAATGACATGACATCATCCTTCGTGCTTTTACTCTCGTCCTCACCATGTAATAATATGAATGAAGTGGCACAACATCACCCTTCTTTCTTTTACTCTCGTCTTCACCATGCAATAATATATAAATCCAAATAGTAAGCAATAAATATTAAACGAATAATTAAGGAAGTAATAATCTAACCTAAACAGGGATAACATAATTAACAAAATAATATAATACAAAGAAACAATTTCCACCCACTTGCTTTAACCCAATGACAACGCATAGGTACTCGTCACCTCACATATACGTTGTCCCCACACATAAAACACGTAGAAAATAGACCAACAAGTCCTAATCTCCCAAGTCAAGGTTAACCACGACACTTACCTCCCTCACAATCAAAGAAATCAATCAACCACGACTTTGCCTTTTGAACAAACCTTCAAGCTAATCAAATCTAGAACATTTTCGATCAAACGATTCAAAATAAGCTTTAGAAACTACCTATCAATGAAAAAGGTTCAATTTTGATTATTATTGAAAAAGTCAACAAAAGTTAACCCTGGGCCCGCTTGGTCAAAACCTGAGGTTCAGACCAAAACCCGATTACCCATTCACCCCCGAGCTTGATTATATGATTTGTTTTGAAATTAGACCTCAATTTGAGGTCTAAATATCAATTTTACAAAATTCCCAATTTCTACCATGGAAAACCAAAATTTGATATTGAAATCTCATGAAAAGTAATGGAAAATTGAAAAGAAATATATTAAAGTCACATACCAATGAATTTGGGAATAAAAGTCTCTTGAAAAATCGCCTCTAGAGTGTTTAAGGTTGAGAAATGGTGTAAAATGAGCTAAGTTCCGATTTTCCCCTCTTTTAACCAGCTGCAGATGTCGCAATTGTGAAGTCTTGTTCGCAGTTGCGAACATTGCAAATGCGATACAGAGTCGCAAATGCGAACCCTGTCATAGAGGTCCAGAAGTCGCAATTGCAACAAAGAGATCGCAAATGCGAAGATCCCACCTTCGCAATTGCGCCCAAAATCTTTGCAAATGCGAAAATGCCATACTGTTGCCGGGCATTGCAAATGTGATCCTGAGCAGTATACAATTGCAAACATTTTCCTCACAAATGTGAGGTTAGCCAATCCCAGGCCCTACTCGCAAATACGAGCCAGACCTCGCAAACGCGAGATCTGCATCAGACACTAGATCTGGCATTGCACCAACATCCTTTGCACTCTACAAACTCATCCGAAACACATGTGTAACTCACTCGAGCCCCTCGGGCTCCAGACTAAACATGCACAAAAGTGTAATATCATCATACGAACTCGCTCGCTTGATCAAATACCAAAATAACATCTAGAACTACGAATCAGACATCAAAATGCATGACATTTTCAAAGAAACTCAAGAACTTTCAAATTCACAACCGAGCATCCGAATCCTATCAAATCAACCCCATTTGCACCAAATTTTGCAGACAAGTTTTAAATAGTAAAATTGACCTACCAAGTTTTGGAACTGAAATCCGAACATGGTAGAAATAAAGTCAACCTACGGTCAAATTTCGGAAATCTTTAAACCTTCAAATTACTAGTTTTCAACAAATCATGTCAAATCAAGTTAGGGACTTCCGAATTTAATTGCGGGCATAAGCCCAAGTCCAAAATCACGATACGACCCACCGGGATCGTCAAAATATTGATCCGAGTTTATTTACTCAAAATATTGACTGTAGTCAACTCAAATCATTTTGAAATCTAAAATTCATGTTTTAGTCAATCTTTCACATAAAAACTTTTTAGAAAAAGATACGGACTGTGCACACAAATCGAGAAATGCTAAGCGAAGCTAATCGAAGTCTCAGAACACTAAAATAAAGGCTAAAACTCAAAATAACCTATCGGGTCATCACATTCTCCACCTCTAAAACAAACGTTCGTCCTCGAACGGACATAGAAAGGTACCTGGACTAGTGGAAAGGTGGGGGTATCTACCCTACATATCAGAGTCGAACTTCTTCGTAGATGCCTCGATCGGCTGACCTCTCCACTGCACTCTAACAAAAGGATAACTTTTAGACCTCAATTTCTGGACCTGCCATGCTAGAATGGCTACCAGATCCTCATCGTAAGTCAAATCCTTGTCCAATTGAACTGAGCTGAATCTAATATATGGGATGGATCACCGTGATACTTCCAGAGCATGGAACATGGAACACCGGGTGAACTGCTGATAAGCTACGTGGCAATGCAAGCTCGTATGTCACCTCACCAACTCTCTCAAGGATCTCAAAGGACCTGATATACCTAGGGCTCAACTTACCCTTCTTCCCGAACCTCATCACATCCTTCATGGGTGAAACCCGAAGCAAAACCCTCTCTCCAACCGTGAATGCAACATCACAAACTCTCCGATCGACATAATGCTTCTACCTAGATTGTGCTATACGAAGTCGATCCTGAATTGTCTTGACCTTTGCAAGGCATCCTGAACCAAATCAGCAAACTCCGCAAGCGGCAAGAACTGATCCCAAGAACCCGCGAAATCCATAACACAGGCGTGAAGAATATCCTCCAATATCTAAATGGTGCGCTTGGACTGTCCGTCCGTCTGGGGTGAAATGCTATACTCAACTCAACCCGTGTTCCTAACTCACGCTGTATGCCCCCCCAAAAGTGCGAGGTAAACTGCGTGCCACCATCACAAATAATGGAAACTGGCACACCGTGAAGACGGACAATCTCACAGATATAGATCTCATCTAACTGCTATGAATAATAAGTAGATGCCATTGGAATGATATGTGTCGACTTGGTTAACCTATCCATAATGACCCATACTGCGTCAAACTTCTTCAAAGTTCATGGAATCCCAACAACGAAATCCATGGTATTACACTCCCACTTCCACTCGGGAATCTCAAGTCTCTAAAGCAAACTGCCAGGTCTCTGATGCTCATACTTCACCTACTGTCAATTCAAACACCGAGCCACAAACGCAACTATATCTTTCTTTATTCTTATCTATGAATAATTGGTGCCTCAAATCCTGATACATCTTGGCGCACCCGGATGAATGGAATACCGCGACCTATGGTCCTCCTCAAGATCAAATCACAAAGCCCATCCACATTGGGCACACACATCCAACCCTGCATCCGCAACACCCCATCATCTCCAATAGAAACCTGCTTGGCATCAACGTGCTGCACCGTGTCCTTAAGGACAAGCAAATGGGGATCATCATACTGACGCTCTTTGATGCGCTCATACAAAGAAGTTTGAGAGATCATGCAAGCAAGAACCCTACTAGGCTCCAAAACATCTAACCTCACGAAATAATTTATCAAGGCCTGAACATCTGATGCTAGCGGTCTCTCACCAACTGGAATATATACAAGGCTACCCATACTCACAGTCTTTCTACTCAAGGAATCGACCACCACATTGGCCTTCCCCGGATGATACAAAATGGTAATATCATAGTTTTCCAATATCTCTAGCCACCTCCGCTGCCTCAAGTTGAGATCCTTTTGCATAAACAAGTATTGTGGACTTTGATGATCTGTGAATACCTCACATGACACGCGGTAGATGTAATGCCTCCAAAGTTTTAGTGCATGAACAATAACTATCAACTCTAAGTTATGGACAAGGTAATTCTTCTCATGAACCTTCAACTACCGAGACTCGTACGCAATCATCCTACCATCCTGCATCAATACTGCACCCAGCCCAATACGTGATGCATCATAATACATAGTGTAGGATCCTGAACCTGTGGGCAACACTAACACTAGGGCTGTAGTCAAAACAGTCTTGAGATTTTGAAAGCTCAACTCACACTCATCGGACCACTGAATGGGGCACCCTTCTGGGTCAATCTAGTTAATGGGGTTGCAATGGATGAAAACCCCTCCACGAACCGGCGATAATAACCCGCCAAACCTAGGAAGCTCCGAATCTCTGTGGCTGAAGTAAGTCTAGGCCAGTTCTGAACTACCTCAATCTTCTTAAGATCCACTTTAATGCCCTCGGGAGATACAACGTGCACCAAAAAGGCAATTGAGTCCAACCAAAACTCACACTTTGAAAGCTTGGCATATAACTGACCATCTCTTAGAATCTGAAGTACAATCCGAAGATGCTTCTCATGCTCATCTAGACTGCGGGAGTAGATCAAAATATCATCAATGAAGACAGTCACAAAAGAATCAAAATAGGGCTTAAATAACCAATTCATCAAATCCAAAAATGCTGCTGGGGCATTTTTCTAACCAAATGACATCACTAGGAACTCATAATGCACGTATCGAGTCTGAAAAAATGTCTTAGGGACATCCGATGCCTTAATCTTTAACTAATGGTAGCCAAATCTCAAATAAATCTTCGAAAACACCTTGGCACCCTGAAGCTGATCAAATAAGTCATCAATCCTAGGCAACATATACTTGTTCTTGATATTGACTTTGTTCAACTGCCGATAATCTATGCATATCCTCATCGAACTATCGTTATTCTTCACGAACAACACTGGCTCACCCTAGGGCGTGACACTAGGTCTAGTGAATACCTTATCAAGAAAATCTTGCAACTACTCTTTCGGTTCCTTCAACTCAGGCATGCCTATGTGGTATGGTGGAATAGAAGTGGGATGAGTGCCCGAAGCCAAGTCAATACAGAAGTCAATATCTTTGTCAGGTGGTATCCCCAACATATATGTAGGAAACACCTCTAGAAACTCACACACAACTGGTACTGAATCCATGGAAGGAACCTCATCACTAGAATAAGGGATATAAGCCAAATATGCTAGATATCCCTTCTCGACCATATGATGAGCCTTCACATAAGAAATAACTCTGCTGGTAGAATGACCATGAGTCCCTCTCCACTCTAATCGAGGCAACCCTAGCATGACTAAGGTCACCGTCTTGGCATGAAAATCCAATATAGCGTGATTAGGTGACAACCAATCCATGTCCAAAATAACATCAAAGTCTACCGTATCAAAAAGTAGGAGATCTACACTAGTCTCAAGAGTCCAAATAGAAATCACACATGAGCGATAAATACGATCTATAATAATAGAATCTCCCACAGGCATTGACACATATACAGGAGCACTCAAAGAATCACGAGTCCTAACTAGATATGAAGCAAAATAGGATGGCACGTAGGATAAGTAGATCCCATATAAAATATAACTGAAGCATTTCTATGGCAAACTTAAGCAATACCTGTGATAACGGCGTTAGATGACTCGGTCTCAGGCCTATATGGGAATGCATAAAAATATGGCTGGGCCTCACTACTTTGACCTCTGCCTCTCGGACGGCCTATAGCTGAAGCAACTGGTGCCGGAACTATGGCACGAGAACTCTATTGTGTCATGCCACCCTGTGAACTCGGGAAAATCTAGAAAGGTGCCTCAGATCTCGACAAGTATAACAAGCCCTCGGCTGCTGTATCTCCTGACCCTGGAACTGGACATGTCGACCTGGATAACCACTTTGATAACTTTGGATCAGAGGTGTACTAATAGGAGCAGATGGTGCACTGCAGGCTAGCTGCTCAGGATGAGATACATAAGGACCACAACTACCTGAAGCACCGTGAGATGCCTGAAACGGCCTGGGAGGATGTCCTTTACCAAAAGTACCCCTGCCTCCAGATGAGGCACCATTAACACCACCTAAATGATGAGGCCTCATACTTGATATCGCCCCATCTCCTGATCACGAACCATCTCGATCCGTCTAGTAATGTCAACGACCCTCTAGAACGGTCTTCTTGGCCATATGTAGCCTAATACTGAAAGTAAGCCCATCAATGAATCTCCTCACTCTCGGTAGGGAGTAAAATAACTGCATGGCGAGCTAGGTCCAGAAATTGGGTCTCATACTCGGTATCCATCATGCTACCCTACTGAAGGTGCTCAAACTGTCTGTGGTACTCCTCTCTCAGAGTGAATGGAACAAACTTCTCCAGAAATAGCTGCAATAACTGATCCCAGGTACGTGAAGGTGAACCAGATGTTCTGGTCAACACATAATCCCCCCACCATCTCTTGGCAAAATCGGTCATCTGTAACACTGCAAAGTCAACTCCATTGGTCTCAACAATACCCGTGTTGCGCAACACCTTCTGGCAATAGTCTAAGTAATCCTGTTGTTCCTTATAAGGTGCACCACTGAAGAGAATAGGGAAGAGCTTTTTGAACTTGTCCAATCTCATCAATCCCTCAGTAGACATCGCGGGCCTCTCCCGGTCTGTACAACAACAACCGACTGAACTCTGATATATGGGAGCCATCTACTCCAGAGTGTGAGTAGCGAGAGTCTGTGCTCCTCCCCCAGCCTGAGAGACGGCTGATGCCACAACAAATGCATCGGTCTGGGCCACACTCTCCATAAGGCCCACCAAATGGACTAAAGCTTCCTGAAGCACGGGAGTAGCTATAAATCCCTCCGGAACCTGAGCAGGTCCGATTGATGTAGTCTGAGCTGGGATCTCCTCTTTATTTTCAATCTGAGGCTCCATTGTAGGTGCTGCTGCTTGAGCTCTAGGTTGAGCTCTGGCTGGACCGCGGCCTTGGCCTCTACCCTGGTAGTGGCTGCAAGAGGGGGCTATGACTCCTATCTAGCTGTAGATGCTGTGTGTGTTCTCACCGTCTGTGAGAGAACAAGAATGGAATTATTAAAACATCAATGATAGAATAAAATCGCACGATAGGTAAAGAAAGAAGTGAAATTTTCCTAAAACTTCATAGCCTCTAGAAGATAAGTACAGACGTCTCCGTACCGATCCTCCAGACTCTACTAAGCTTGCTTATGACTCGTGAGACCTAAGCAACCTAGTGCTCTGATACCAACTTTTCACGATCCAAAATCCCAACCTCGTGTCATGATGGCACCTAACATCCGCTTGTTAGGCAAGCAGACGTGAAATAATTATTTAACCAATTTTAACCGTTAAAAACAAAATAATGATATTCAACGAGAAATATATTCCAAATCTAACACAATGCTAATATAAACCACGTGATAACGACTACTCCTAGAAATTTGGAGTCACGAGTACACGGGCAACTAGAAGTCTACAAGCATAGTGTGGATTTTGCAGACAAGAACTTTCAAATTCACAACCGAGCATCTAAATCCTTTCAAATCAACTCCGTTTTGCACCAAATTTTGTAGACAAATTTTAAATAGTAAAATGGAATTAAGTTCCGAAACTGAAATTAGAACTCGGTATCAATAAAGGCAACCTACGGTCAAACTTCGGAAATCTTTAAACCTTCAAATTACTAGTTTGCAACAAATCACATCAAATCAAGTTAGGGACTTTCGAATTCAATTCCGGGCACATGGCCAAGTCCAAAATCACGATACGGACGCACTGGGATCATCCAAATACCGATTCAGATTTGTTTACCTAAATTATTGACCGCAGTCAACTCAAATTATTTTTAAAGCTAAAATTCATGTTTTCTTCAATTGTTCTTCAATTATTCACATAAAAACTTTCCGGAAAAAGACACGAACTGCACATGCAAATCGAGAAACTCCAAACAGATCTAATCGAGGTCTCAAAATACAAAAATAAAGGCTAAAACTCAAAATGACCTATCGGGTCATCACAATCAAATGTTGGTTGCATTATTTTTGAAAAACCTTGTCCCAGAAACTTGAGTTAGAGAGAGTCTATAACACTTATTGAGTTTCATTATGGTGTACTCAGACCTCAAGGGCCCCTTTATAGGGACCTCTTACTTTACATATTTTAGGAGGAGGTGTGGTACATGGTGAGCGGATGAGGCTAGGATGACTCTCTTTCCGAGGTGCATGGTGATGCACCATTTTTATTTTGTCGTAGCTGCCATACTGATTCTTTACTCTCTATTGGTCGGGGTTGTCCAAATGTTTATTTTATTATCATGTCTTAGAGATTCCATAGACTATTAGTATTCTTTTGGGGTTGTAATTGATGGTTATTCATATAGCATGAAATCAAAGAGACATTGTCATCCTTATGTATTTTCAATTATTGATAATAATGTATTTAAAGATTATACTTCATGTATGGTTTTAATCATTTAAGATGATTTTGTTTTCAAAAAGGCTTCCGCATCCATCCATTAGTCATATAGATGGATATTCTAGTGTGGGTTGGTTCGTCCGGGTTGGGTAGCTTGCCAGGCGCCGGTCACGTGGTTTTGGATCGTGACAAACTTGGTATCAGAGCACTAGGTTTTAATTTGAGTCCTAGGAAGTCTATTCAATCGTGCCTAGTAGAGTTCTCCTTATTGGTGTGTTGTGCACCACACCCATATCGGGAAGGCTACATGGACATTATAGAATTGTCTCATTCCCTAGTTTTCACTCTAGATCATGCGTTAAAGCTTGAAGAAAGGAGAAAATTGTCGATATGTATCGAAATTCAGACGTGATTTACGAAGGAGAGTTGTGAGTAAGTAATGACGAAGTTTGTATCCAAATATTTTTGATAACTGGAAATTGAAAGTTTATGTGGACTAAATGGGCACTTGATATGATAGGTTGTAGTCTTTATCACATCACGTGAGCTTGCAAACAACATATATAGAGTATCAAAGTGCGTTTTGAGTGATAAAAGTAACATGAATGACATTAATTGTTACTAACGAATGTAGATATACATGGCAATAATGTAAAGATGCTTGAATGAATAAGTGGAAGACATGCTAAGGTATGAAGTGTACACAAAGCATAACCTCGAAGGTTAAAGGAGTAATATGAATTATTTAGAAAGCCAAGTCACCATGAATGGGAAACATTAAACTTGTTGAGACGAGGTATATCCCATTTTAGTTTTAATGTAGTCATGGGAGATAAAGTTTCTCAGAATATGCCCTAGAATCCTCTTAAGTGGGCCAACAGAGAACTTGAACGTGGATTGAGGGGAAAAAAGGGATTGTAAAGGGGTTGAATAAGTTGAATGACCTACGAGGCTAGATTAATAATTTTATATGTTGTAAATATTAAATGAATGACTAAAGATAAAGAGCTGGAGAACAATAATAGTACATATTGGAGGTCAAAGGATGTTAAGTGTTTCAATGATTTGTGGTGATGTCTCATGCATCATATAGATATTGTGTTAGGAATGAGGCTAAGGAGTACCTTATAAAATACAGAGGTTCTCATTGTGGAGCTACATGTTAAATTCTATGGGTAGTAGGGGTATGCCCCAAAAATTTGCATATGTGGACGTGGTTTGAAAATCTATGTGGCATATAAAGATAGATCGTTAGCGTCTTGAATTTTTATTGTGAGAACAAGACTTACTATAAAAAGTTGCATGAAGATGATATACACATTTCTCATGAAAAAGTTGCACTTGTTAAAAGTGGTCGGGCATGGACTCAGAGGCTTAATTGAGTCGTACTTACGGAACATATATATATTTGAGCACGAACCATATAGCACAACACAAGAGGGATACGAGGATAATACATATACAAAAAGAGTAATGTGTTAATTATGTTATTATGGTACGGGCAGAAGAGGATGATACTTAGCAACATCACTTGCGGTTAAGAAGTATGGTTGTGGCATTTAGATAGTGAAGGAACCAAGAGAGATCTGAGGAGCATAATGATTCCATTCTATCATCAAAATTAGAAGGTAAGACAAGTGTGATGATGAGGATATGAGACAAGTTTTGTCGGAAGTGGAAACTGTAAGATGTGATTCCTAGTTGGGAACTAAATGACCATTAACATTAGGGTAGAGACGTAAGTGTACAAGACAAGTTTACTTGTGGTATAAAGTTTTTGTAAAGTCTACTGACGATGGGCAGAGGCTTGATAAGAGACTGGCGAGCGAAAAACACAACATAAAATTATTGCTTGCTAGTTAAAGATAGTATAGTTAAATTATCGTCTTCACGTGGATTAGATTTAAACAATGTTCGAATAATCCTTAGTTAATTACTATCCAGGAAAATTAGTACTTGATTGAATGATTATAAACTATGATTAAATACTAAGATTAAGCAATTAACAATTGATCACGGAAGACAACAGTCGAGCAACAAAGAAATATCAATGAGAGAAATAAGGGTAATTGACTAGACAGGTGCAAGATAATTGATTCGGGATCCAATTCGTGAATTAGTTCACTCTATAATACTGTTGATTCTCACGAATTCAACAGATAATCAAATTACACTTGAAGTTAATGTTCTTCTTTCGATTAAACATTAATTTCAGTAATTAATCCAATTGAAGCACACTGAACAATTGCAACGAATAAAATGATGGTTATGGTCTAAAGGGTAACTTCTCACGAATATTTTCCTATTTTCTAGTTCGATTAATAATTCAAGAGTCTCTTTCGATTACCTATTTAAACCATGAAATTAAATTAGAGCATAAGATGTAAAGAAATTCAATTTCAATCGCCTCTTTCGATTAAGAAAAATAATAAATAACTTCACAATACGAATTAAAACTCCATCAATTAATTCAAATAACTGTCAAGAATCGAATCCCTAATCAAGTTATCAATACACCATATCTGTCAACACCCCAAGGAAAATTACTCCATAGCATTCGGAAAAAGTCCTCTCAATAAGGTTTAAAAATATAGAAAATATCAATGCTAATGATTCGATACAAACTCTCGTATTGCACCTATTGTTGGTTGAAATCTTGATGAATTCTTGTGTCTTCTTGCCTTAGTTGCTTCACAAATCTTTCGTAGGTCAAACGTCCTTTCAAATATACATTTTTGGTGTATTTATACTGTGTAGAGGGTCCGGACGAAACTACCATTTCCAAGCCGAAATAGGAAAATACTCTGGGAAAATTGCATTGGCATGACGCAGGGCACGTGTCACGCTCCGACTTCGAGGGGGATGCGACCGGCGCTCAAACGAGATACCCCGGTCGAGCAAGCCTGCATAATGCCATCTACCCAACTCACCCATGAATAAAGAGAAGACACATTTCATTAATTAAACAGTAAGAGGTGATGTGAACAACACTAGTTCATTTCCATAAGTTGCGTCATTAGCAAGTCTCCAAAATAGTACACTATACAATCATAGTTGAAGTGGAACATGTGATACAATTACAACACTTTTAGTTTAACTTTCCCAAGACAAGGTACAACCCACACTATGTCTACAGAGCCTCTAACAGAAACAAAGTAGTGCTACGACAGCACCGGCAACAAGGCCCCGACTATACCTCAAAATGCTATACATAAGGGATAAGAGATACAAGATCCCGGAATGAAGTGGGGCTCACCAAGTCAACTGAGGAGAGGGTGTACTACTATCACTGCTCAATGCCGCATGCTGTGGAACCACCTATATCCATTAAAGATACAACACCCCCGGCAAAAGGGACGTTAGTACATATGGAATAGTACTAGTATGAAAAACTAAGCACCCCCTTAATAGAACGAGTAATAGTACAATAAGAAAGAATTATGAAATCAATGAGGGCCTCAAGCAATATTAAAGTATCAAATTAGGGGATAGGGTAAATTTCAAGCAAGTTTCAATATTTTAAGTTGGGAGATCTTTATTACCGATACACTACTGTGCTTTTAGCACGGAGTCCGATCTCATCCCGATCGGCTAAGCCGTCTTACCCCCGAGACGTCCACTCACAATACCACCATATGCGCAATATGGCATCCGATCTCAGCCGGATCGGCTAAGACGTCTCACCACAATGCCGTGTTGGTCGACGTCACGTCACATTTCGCTAGCAATCATCTCATCCCATTTAAGGGAAATTATATCAATACATCAATATCATCCCACATTTGGGGAAAACTCACACCACCTCACATGGGGATTTTACCCCTCACTCACTCCTACACCGGCACGTGTAGTTTAAAGGTTAGGTTATTTCAACCTACCCTTCCTCGGTGACTAAACGATTCTCCCAAAGCACTTATTACATAAAGGGTTTACAACTCATTTCATAATCTTTCATACATCTTTCCATTTCATTGGCACTAGTGGCCACAATTGTAATATCATTCTTGGCACGTCAGCCGTATTTCATATTTCCTATTCATCCCTATAACTTTCAAGCGTTACCATGGATTATCATCAATAAGAGAATTTTTAAATCAAGACTTTAAGTACACATATGGTAAAATAAGAGTCTTAATCACATTTAGTTTCTCTACCACGATTAGGCATAGTAGCTTGCAATTGAAACATAGTTTTTAAATCACAACACCTTTGATACATTGGTCCTACTAGATTACATTCCCGGAGGGAATCATGATATGATAGAAACATTTGGAGAACATTTTGGGTACATAAATCTTTCAATACAACACTCATTTTAAAATAATCAAATCTATTAGGAAGGGCTCGGAACATGAGACATAAGATGATGAGTCAATCATGATCGCAACTTACTAAGATATTATGGAAGTCGATTCTACAAGAGGAGTTTAGCCAACATACCTCGCTTTGAGCTTCCTTAAATCACTACAATGTTCCGAAACTCCTAGATACTTCAATCTAATTAAAGACACTACAAAATTTAACTATAATTAGGAAGATACTCGAGGTTTCATCTCATTTGAGAATTGTATCAAGCACTAGGTGTGCATTAAGGTTTCAAGGTCCTCCTATGGCGGGTTCCTTTACCCCACTTCAATAGGCCACCCACAATTACTCCACAACCTCCCTACCACCTTTATTAACACATGCATTCACAAATAACAACTCTTACCCTAAAAACCTTCTTCCCCATTACCTATTCCCAACATAAATTTCGAAATTGAAGGCTAGGGCTAGAATCTTACCTATTGGATGAAAACCTTGTATGTTCTTCTTGTGAATTCTCCATGGTTTGAGCAAGGATTGATGAGCATTTAGCTTAGCGACTTCCGCTCTGACTCTATGACACTTCCTCTCTTTAGAAATATCAGACTTCCTCTTTACAAAGTCTGATATTAAGTGTCTAGTTAATAAGGGTAATTGACTAGAAAGGTGCAAGATAATTGATTCGGGATCTAATTCGTGAATTAGTTCACTCTATAATACTATTGATTCTCACAAATTCAACAGATAATCGGATTACACTTGAAGTTAATGTTCCTCTTTCGATTAAACGTTAATTTCAGTAATTAATCCAATTGAACCACAGTGAACAATTGCAACGAATAAAATGATGGTTATGGTCTAAAGGGTAACTTCTCACGAATATTTCCCTATTTTCTAGTTCGATAAATAATTCAAGAGTCTCTTTCGATTACCTATTTGAACCATGAAATTAAACTAGAGCATAAGATGTAAAAAAATTCAATATCAATCGCCTCTTTCGCTTAAGCAAAATAATAAATAACTTCACAATACGAATTAAAACTCCATCAATTAATTCAAATAATTGTCAAGAATCGAATCCCTAATCAAGTTATCAATACACCATATTTGTCAACACCCCAAGGAAAATTACTCCATAGCATTCGGAAAAAGTCCTCTCAATAAGGTTTAAAAATATAGAAAATATCAATGATAATGATTCGATACAAACTCCCGTATTGCACCCATAGTTGGTTGAAATCTTGATGAATTCTTGTGTCTTCTTGCCTTAGTTGCTTCACAAATCTTTCATAGGTTCAACGTCCTTCCAAAAATACATTTTTGGCGTATTTATACAGTGTAGAGGGTCCGGACAAAACTACCGTTTCCAAGTCGAAATCGGAAAATACTCTGGGAAAATTGCATTGGCACGATGCAGGGCGTGTGTCACGCTCCGACCTCGAGGGGGATGCGACCGGCGCTCAAACGAGATACCCCGGTCGAGGAAGCCTGCATAATGCCATCTACCCAACTCACCCATGAATAAAGAGAAAACACATTTCATTAATTAAACAGTAAGAGGTGATGTGAACAACACCAGTTCATTTCCATAAGTTGCGTCATTAGCAAGTCTCCAAAATAGTACACTATACAATCATAGTTGAAGTGGAACATGTGATACAATTATAACACTTTTAGTTTACCTTTCCCAAGACAAGGTACAACCCACACTATGTCTACAGAGCCTCTAACAGAAACAAAGTAGTGCTATGACAACACCGGCAACAAGGCCCCGACTATACCTCAAAATACTATACACAAGGGACAAGATATACAAGACCTCGGAATGAAGTGGGGCTCACCAAATCAGCTGAGGAGAGGGTGTACTACTATCACTGCTCAATGCCGCATGCTGTGGAACCACATGTATCCATTAAAGATACAACGCCCCCAACAAAAAGGACGTTAGTACATATGGAATATTACTAGTATGAAAAACTAAACACCCCCTAAATAGAACGAGTAATAGTACAATAAGAAAGAATTATGAAATCAACGAGGGCCTCAAGAAATATTAAAGTATCAAATTAGGGGATAGGGTAAATTTCAAGCAAGTTTCAATATTTTAAGTTGGAAGATCTTTATTACCGATACACCACCGTGCTTTTAGCACGGAGTCCGATCTCATCCCGATCGGCTAAGCCGTCTTACCCCCGAGACGTCCACTCACAATACCACCATATGCGCGACATGGCGTCCGATCTCAGCCGGATCGGCTAAGTCGTCTCACCACAACGCCGTGTTGGTCGACGTCACCTCACATTTCGCTAGCAATCATCTCATCCCATTTAAGGGGAATTATATCAATACATCAATATCATCCCACATTTGGGGAAAACTCACACCACGTCACATGGGGATTTTACCCCTCACTCACTCCTACACCGGCACGTGTAGTTTAAAGGTTAGGTTATTTCAACCTACCCTTCCTCGGTGACTAAACGATACTCCCAAAGCACTTATTGCATAAAGGGTTTACAACTCATTTCATAATCTTTCATACATATTTCCATTTCATTGGCACTAGTGGCCACAATTGTAATATCATTCTTGGCACGTCAGCCGTATTTCATATTTCTTATTCATCCCTATAACTTTCAAGCGTTACCATGGATTATCAACAATAAGAAAATTTTTAAATCAAGACTTTAAGTACAGATATGGGAAAACAAGAGTCTTAAGCACATTGAGTTTCTCTACCATGATTAGGCATGCTATCTTGCAATTGAAACATGGTTTTTAAATCACAACACTTTTGATACATTGGTCCTACTAGATTACATTCTCGGAGGGAATCATGATATGATAGAAACATTTGGAGAACATTTTGGGTACATACATCTTTCAACACAGCACTAATTTTAAAATAATCAAATCTATTAGGAAGGGCCCGGAACATGAGACGTAAGATATTGAGTCAATCATGATCGCAACTTACTAGGATATTATGGAAGTCGATTCTACAAGAGGATGTTAGCCAACATACCTCGCTTTGAGCTTTCTTAAATCACTACAATGTTCTGAAACTCCTAGCTACTTCAATCTAATTAAAGACAAGACAAAATTTAACTATAATTAGGAAGATACTCGAGGTTTCATCTCATTTGAGAATTGTATCAAGCACTAGGTGTGCATTAAGGTTTCAAGGTCCTCCTATGGCGAGTTCCTTTACCCCACTTCAATAGGCCACCCACAATTACTCCACAACCTCCCTACCACCTTTATTAACACATGCATTCACAAATAACAACTCTTACCCTAAAAACCTTCTTCCCCATTACCTATTCCCAACATAAATTTCGAAATTGAAGGCTAGGGCTAGAATCTTACCTCTTGGATGAAAACCTTGTAAGTTCTCCTTGTGAATTCTCCATGGTTTGAGCAAGGATTGATGAGCAATTAGCTTAGCGACTTCCGCTCTGACTCTATGACACTTCCTCTCTCTAGAAATATCACACTTTCTCTTTACCAATGGTCCCTAACAACTATATATCGAAATAGGGTCGGGTTATGAAATTAGAAAGAATAAAGCCTCATTCCAGATCTGCGGTCGCATATTCGACCACATAACACTTCTGCGGTCTGTAAAATGGACCGCATAATGGCCCTTCGGAACTGGGCATTTCTGTGCAGGTATGCGACAAGTCTGCAGTCCACAGATCAATTCTGCGGACGCATAAAGGGTCGCAAAACCTCATTCCGAAATTTATCATGTTTTCTTCTGCGATGGATGTGCGGCCCACGAAACGGTTATGAAGTCGTATAGGTGACCACAAAATAACCTCCAAAATTTGCCCATTTCTCTGCTTCACTCAGCAACTGATCTGCAGTCAATTCTGCGGTCGCATAGTGGACCGCAGAAATGCCCTGTTCTATAACAACATTTCTTTAACTCCCCAACGCTCTGTTCAACCCAAAAGGTCAGCTCGCCGCGAAGATTTTCTACAACCTCAAATGAATTAGCCCACCACGGCACCACAGCACCACGAAACCCGGGGTTTTAGGTAAAAAGTTTAAGGGGCCTTACAGCGCATCGCCCTACGCGGTGCGCCAGTTGACATTTACAGAGAGTTGTTTTTGCCAGAGTTGTCCTGTTTTGCACAGCTGCACCGCCCCATGTGGTGCCCTTGTGATGTTTTCTCAGAGTAAATTGTTTTCTTCACTTTTAGATATCCAGACTTGGCCCTCGAACCCTGAACACGATCCCATCTTAATTTTCTGGGCTTTTACTCAGACTTCAAAGCTCCAAATTGATTGATGTAGCTTGAAATTATCTTTTTAACTATGAATCACTTCTTGCACGACATAAAATACGTAATAAGTACAATTCACTCTCATTTAAGCTCAAACACTTGGAGAGTAAAACACAGCTAAAACACAGTGTTCAAGCCTACTATCAACACCCCAAACTTACACCATTGCTCGTCCTCGAGCAATCAAACTGCACTTTACATAGGGACGACCTTTTTATCAAACAACCTCCTAACACATCATGCCAAGACTATTTAAAGCAGACTAAACACCCTATCATAACATCCTAGCCTCATAATTCGAATCAAAAGCACCACGCATTTTTCACAACCTGCTCACATACTCTAACACAGAGGCCAAAGTCATTACCTTTCCTTCGCAAGCTATGTTCCCTCACACGAAAAATAGAGAGTAGTTCCGCACACAACAAAATTCAAGAACAAATATGAACTCAAGATAGAAAAAATTCACTCACTCTCAGAAACAAGATTCATATGCCACAGAAAATGCACCATTGGCTTGCCCGTAGTGTAATACTCAACTAATTGAGCTTGTTCAGTCAAAGACCAAGTAGGACTTTATTTTGATTGTAATGTAGGCTGTGTGACGGATAGTATACATTTGGATGTAGTGACTACACCTTCCTGAGCACTTTAATACATACAATTTCACCAATTCAAACCCCACATTTATGTTGAACCAAACCCCGACCTTCACATCATATTAGCACCAAGCTCCCAATTTCTTTAGGCATAAATTTCTTTTCTCTTGTTTTTTTTTTCAATTCCCTACAAGTGGCTCTCACAATATTTTTCAAAGAGTGCACCTTTCTCCTTTTCTATAGTTCTACTCAAAAATCCAACCATTCCTCCACTTAGCTTTTAACAAGATTATAAATATTTCAAGTGCTCATGAGAGGTAAAATATTCAAATAAATGGTCAATTCAAACAAATGAGTCGGGCTTGTTTTGTGGTTGCCAAAGAAAACAGGATTATATGCTCAAAGAGGCTAACTAGGATACATACTATTAGGTGGGTCACATACATATGATTGGCTAAACAAAGAAATGCCTATATCACTTCCTAGACAGAACAAGACTGCTATTTTTGCTTTGCAAATACGCTTGGTAAGTTCTAGACATCAACTGACATGCATAGAATATCACAACAACCTCACACACACCATGACACATAACTCACTTAGGATCAGATCTATCCCGACACTCTAGTCAAAGAAATTAAGCTAGGTCAAGATCAAACGAATTAAGATACTTATCAATGAGTCCGAAACTGAGCATAGGCATTACAACTAAGGCACTCACCACTCTCAAGGCATACACAGTCAAGGAAAATTGCTTGAAATTAGCACAATGACTCAAGATTCTTTATTCCTACAAAAAGAAAAAGCTAACTACACCCGGTTCAAGTATAAGCCCTTGAAAAAGAACCGCGGCACAAAGAAAAATCAAGGAGAAATTTTTACACTACCTAAGAACATAAAATAAAATAAAACAAAAATAAAAGACATATTTTTGGATTTTCAAAACTTTTTGATTTTTTTGTATTTTTCTCGTTCGACTTCAAATCCCTAAAGAATCCAGACGACGAAATCCATCGTCGTGAAGACTCGAAACTAAATAATTATGATTACTAACTATTACAGGCCGATAAAATTTAGAGTTATAATTATAGGCCATATTATCTACTAAAGCAAGAAACAAAACAAACAAAGCCAAATGGAAAATAGAAAATAAATAAATACAAGCAAACAGGAGCAACCCACCCCATACTTAAGAGGTTGCATTGTCCCAATGCAAAGTAGAAGAAACACGAGTGAAAAGGTGTTTCTCTAAGGCCCCTGGCCTAATACTCATCAACACCCTTGCGCAGGTACTCCTCATCATCGGAGGGAAGATAGTTCACGTTCTCATCCGGTGGCATCTGTGCTCCCTCAGACAAGCCCAACCACTACTGAGTGACAATAGAGAGGGAGTGGTCCTGCTGCAACTCCGCCAAGTCAGTCTCCCCTGAGCAACGCGAAGACGCATATCAACAAATAGCAGCTGCAGTCAAGTGATCATACTCGGGTAATATAGGCGGTGGTCCCCAAATGGGCTCACTCAAGCCATGTGCTCTAGTATGATCTTGCCAAGATCGAACTTTATTAGGGTCAAGAAGGCATAAATAGGACACACCTTCACCTTTGAGACATCAGTGTTACTCTGGGTAGGCATAATCTTGGAATTAATCAGCCGAAGAAGAACCCTGGCGGGGCACTGGATATTGCTCTTTTTCATGTCTTCGTGGTACTCATTTGCATCCCGCGTCCAGGTGGCAAGAGAATCAGCTCCACATAGCTAGCGCCTAATGTCAGGATAGTTGCACCGATGCAACAACCTTTGGAATAGCTTATGAGAGTGCTCCATGAACCCCATAATCAGATTAATCACCTGCGAGGAAAAGGAGATCATCTTACCTTTCACCTGTACCTCATACACAACGTCCAAACTCGCCTCAGGCTTCCACTTGGCATCGAACTCCTCCACCAAGTTCATGTTCACCGCATCACCGATATGGAACAAAGTTTCAACTTCAGGGTAGGGGCTCACCATAGGAACAAAGGCCCTGTACCAATTTCTAGCATGAGATGACACAGTCGGAATGCCATACTTGCAGCCCG
The DNA here is from genome assembly GCA_000715115.1 of Nicotiana otophora. NCBI lineage: Eukaryota > Viridiplantae > Streptophyta > Magnoliopsida > Solanales > Solanaceae > Nicotiana > Nicotiana otophora. The sequence goes on from AWOL01S0017793.1 coordinate 78,148, forward strand.
GGACCACGTCCGTATCTAGATCAATGTGCTCTATTTCCTCCTCTACTAGGGCGGCGGGTGGTGCCTGTCTACCTCCTCTAAGACTACTATAGGCAACCTCGGAGGAACCAGTATTAGCACGTTTGCATGGATGGTGAGACATTGTACCTGCATAAGACGAACACAATTAGCCACAATACTTAGAACGAAAAAGCAAGACCAAACGGGGTAACCACCCCACACTTATGTTATTGGCATGTTCATAAGTACAATGTAAATTGGGGACTCAGACTACCCGCCAAAACACTTCACACGTCATCACCAAACCGCCCAACCACCAACATAACATTACAACAATGTAACCACAGACTACACTATTGTAAATTACAAAATCAAGAAGCTAAACTAGTAACTAGGAAAAGAAGAACAAGCAGTTATACTAATTTATTGCTAACCCATTAAGAAGTTACACTACAATAATACAAAAATACTTAGCATGAATCGGACATCTCAATTAGCACCAGTAACACAAAAACATGGGATGGTCAATCGATTAGCACTCGGGGCTAACACGTTACAATTTCAACAAAATTAGGACAAGACTGCCCACCCCACACTCATCATCTGTCATCACATTATCACATACCAACTATCCTCCAATTAAGCAATGAAGTTCACATTCTATGCCATGAAGGCATTTTAGCAAACACATTATGGCCACTAACTTCAACCTATATTTTCAACCCAAAGTGGTGTAGAACCGCCATACAAATACACCAATCAACCACCCAACGACAACCACAACATCACCAAATCGTAACCATAGCACAAAGTAATCCAATTTCAACCAAAAAGGCCATGGAGTTTCGGCCATATAGGCACCCCCGCCAAACTTTATCACAAAATAATTCCATCACCATCGAAACACTCCCAAAATCATCCACAAGCATAATAACAACAAAAATCCCCTCAAAGCAAGTACAATTTCGGCCAAATTAGGAAAAATAACTAAAAGATTAGAAAAGATAAACTACCTAGGGTTAGGGAAATCAAACTAAAACTACCTAATTCTACAACTAAATAGTAAGAGAAAGAAAATAGATGAGAGGAAAGAACTTACCTTGATAAGGAATGAAAATGATAGGAGTTGAAAAGATGAATGATTGGAGGGAGAAGAAAGGATGTTAGGGTGAGGGAGAGAAATGTTTGGGAATAGAAAATGAGAGATACAGGGAAAAGAAGGGTGGGGAATCGGGTAAGTAATAGGGAAAGAAAATTGGGCGTATTCTTTTTTTTTTTCAAATTTCCAAATTTTAATTGTTTTTTGGCCGAAACATTGAACAATCGCGTTGCGGGGTATGGCGCCCCACACGGAGAGCTAATGTATATCTTCAGAGAGCTAGTTTCTTACAGACTTCTCAAATTTACACAACCGCACCGTGCCCTACGGCAACCCATGCGGCGCGACAGCGTGTTTTTCTCATAGTTTGTCTCTTTGTCGCTTTTTTGCTCATGGGTTGCACCCCCACTCTATTATATACTTATTTTGTGTCCAATTCATGCTCATACCTCTTTGGCTTTTCCTTAAAAACTTTGTGCATTTTCATACGCGTCTACTCTAAACTCCTCTAACTTGTTCATCTGTGCCAACCTGTGTTCAGCTAGAAGACCAAGATCAAGATTAAGCAACTTGATTGCCTAATAAGCTTTATGTTCTATCTCAACAGGTAGGTGACATGATTTTCCATACACTAGTTTGAACGGTGAAGTCCCTATGGTTGTTTTGAACGCATTTCTATATGCCCATAGAGCTTCATCCGATTTCAAAGACCAATCCTTACGAGAAGCACTAATCGTTTTTTCAAGATTTCGTTTAAGCTCACGGTTAGCCACTTCAACTTGCCCACTAATTTGGGTATGGTACGGGGTTCCTGTTTTGTGTGTGACCCCATATTTGGACAGCAATACAGCAAACTGGTTGTTCACAAAATGCGACCCATTATCATTGATAATCACTCAAGTTGTCTCAAAGCGGGAAAAGATATTTTTACGTAAGAACTCACACACCACCCCAGCATCATTGGTCCTAGTAGGAATTGCTTCGACCCATTTAGAGATGTTGTCAACGGCTACTAAGATATACTCATAAGAATGATATGATGGGAACGGGCCCATGAAGTCAATGCCCCAAACGTCAAATATTTCACATACCAGAATGGTGTTTAGAGGCATCTCATTCCTCTTGCTAATGTTACCTGTCCTTTGACACTTGTCAAATGGAGCAACATATGCCCGTGTGTCTTTATACAAAGTAGGACAATAAAAACTGGCTCCCATGGCCTTTGCTACAGTGCGATTTCCACCATAGTATCATCCAGCTTCTCCATTATGGAAATGAGACAAAATGCTTGCCATTTTTCCTTCAGGTACACATCTTTGAATCACACCATCTGCACACAGTTTAAACAAGAAAGGGTCATTCCAAAAATAACGTATTACCTCACCTTGAACCTTCCTTCTTTGATCATGAGAGAGGTCACACGACAACCATCCACTAGCCAAAATGTTGGCTACAACAGCATACCAGGGTGGTCTTTCAGAGACCGCAACATAGTGAATAGTTGCTCATCAGGGAACTCCTCCCTTATTTCCACTGTCTCAACTAGAGGACTTTCAAGTCAAGATAGATGATTTGCAACCTGATTTTCAGCGACCTACCTATCCTTGATCTCTAAATTGAATTCTGGGAGCAACAACACCCACCGCATCAGACGCGGCTTGAACTCCTTCTTACTTAACAGATATTTCAAAGTTGAGTGATCGGTGTGCACAATCACCTTACTCGCCACAAGGTATGGTTTAAACTTTTCAAAAGCAAAGACAACAATATAGAACTCTTTCTCATTAGTGGAATAGTTAACTTGAGCATCATTCAACGTCATGCTTGCATAGTAAATGTGCCTAAACATCTTATCTTTTGTTTGCCCCAAAACTGCCCCCACAACTGCATCACTAGCATCACACATTATTTCAAATGGCTGGCTCTAATCAGGTGTCACCATAATAGGAGCACTCACAAGTTTTTTCTTTATCAATTTGAATGCTCTTAAGCACTCCACAGTGAACACAAACTTGACATCCTTCGCTAGAAATGCAGTCAACGACTTGGTAGTGCTGGAAAGGTTTTTGTTGAACCTTTTATAAAACCTAGCATGTCCCCAAGAAACTCCTTATGCTTTTCACTGAAGTCGGTGGAGGAATTCTAGCAATTATATCAACCTTTGCTCTGTCAACTTCAATGCCATCTGCACCATAATAAAGTCCACGGGGAACACAAACTTGTCCACTTGTACTAGAATATCCTCGATAATTCCTTTAAGCAGGATGGTGGTCTGGTCAGCCAGTTGTAGGGATTGATTTGATCACCCCAACGAGCATGGAATGATGAAGCTTACTGGGTCCCCACACTTTTGACGAATTGTATTTTGCAATATTGAACTGCAATGGGCATTCAACTTGGCCACTATGGTCTCCTCTAATTTCCTCTTTCTGGACAAGATTTCCTTCAACAACTTAGCATAATCAGGCAATTGAGTGAGTACATTTGTGAAGGGAATGCTCCCATAAAGCTGTTTGAGCATCTCTAAGAACTGTCCAAAGCACTTGCCAAGTTTTCCCGCTTCATCTTTCGAGGTAATGGTAGAGCTGGCATGTGTCGACTTTCTTCAATCTCCTTTTGTACCCCACTACTCTGGCCTTTATGTTCCTTACTATTTTGCTCTTGCAGTGTCTCAGTCTACTTGTTCACCGCCTCGGGTCTTGCTTTCACAACTGGGTCAACTAAGGTTTTGCCATTTCTCAGAGATATAACTTTGATTGTTTCCTTTGGGTACTTTTCAGTGTCAAAGGGTAGATTCCCAGGATCCCTCTCATATAACAAGTTTGAAATCTTTACCATTTGTCTTTCTAAATTTCGGATAGTCGTGCCCTACTCCCAGATGGCTGTGCCCCGAGTCTCAAAATTTTCATCTGATTTGTTGATGAACGCCTTCATGAGATCTTCCATACTATACTGATTTGATTGTTGTGTCTAGCGTTGCGGGTATTGCTGCCTCGACTGATTTTGAAAACCTGGTTGTCCTTGACCCTAGGGTCTAGGATTATTTTGCTGCCATGAGTTCATACTCCCACTAGGTGAACTCCAAGAAAAACCTGGATGTCTTTGTCCCATAGCATTGTAGTTGTTCCCACCTTGGTAGTTTTTTCTATTATAGTTCCCTACAATGATAACTTCCTCAGCTGAAGCTTGACACTCATGTGTAGGATGCCCCATTCCACAGAAGTCACATGCTGCTTGCGGCTCACTCTATACCTTGGCTAATGTCAACTTTCATATCTCTTTGTCCATGGTGTCTAGTTGGGCTTGCACTAATGTGTTAGAGTCCACCTGGTGAACCCCAACAGATTTTCTTTTGTCACTACCCTCAACAGGACACTGGTTAGCATCCTCAGATAATTCATCAAGGATTGAGACAACCTCATCCTTTCTTCATTAATGGGCCTCCACATGTAGTACTCAGAGTTCGTCGTAAGGAGGTTGTCAGTCCATCCCAAAGGACCTGAAGTTGCATCCACAATTCGATTCCATTATTTGACACCTTCTCACTATCTTCTTGACTCTTTCCCAAGCTTCAAAAACCGTTTCAGTGTCCTTCTGGCAGAAGTTGTGGATTTCCCTTCTACATTTCCCTATTTTTGCAGCTGAGAAGTACTTGTCAAGAAACGTTTTAGTCATATCTTTCCATGTCCTGATCGACCTAGTAGGTAAGATACGAAGCCAGTGCTTCGCATCATCCTTCAGTGAGAAGGAGAATGCCCTTAAATAGACCACATATTTTGATACTCCATTGTACTAGAAGGTGTTCATGATTTTCTCTAAGTTCATCAAGTGAGTGATATGATCTTCATTCACCTTCCCTCTAATTACTCAGTTGTTCTTGATAGTTTGAAGTTGTCATGACCCTAATCTTCCTCCGTAGGATGCTGTGATGGCACCTAGTCTCTAAGACTAGGTAAGCCTAAAATACATGAGGAATTAAAGTAAATAATATTAAACTTCCAATTAAACCAATAGCTATCATAAAAAGGACTCCACAATACAACTGAAAATAACACCCAAAATCTGGTCAGACCGAGTCATAAGCTCTACATGAGTGTACTGGAACATCCCTAATACATCAATATCTATACTGAGAGTATGCAATAGAAACTAAGATAGAGGGTGACTCTGAGGCATGCGAACGCCGGCAGGTATACCTTGAGGTCTCTGATCCAAAGCTCAACTCACATATTCCTCGAATGGTAATAGGTACCTGGATCTGTACAAAAAGAAGTGAAGAAGCGTTGTATGAGTACACCACAACGGTACCAAGTAAGTATCAAGCCTAACATTAGTAGAGTAGTGGCGAGGTCAGGTCAAGACACCAAATGGAATAAATAAGGAAACTGAACAGGTATAGTACAGTATAATAATGGAAATAATACAATGAAGGAATACAACAAGAATAACTACACTGAAAGTAAGGCAATAAGGTCATTGTAGGAGGGAACATAATAAGAATACCAAGGAAACTATGCATACAAAAACACAAGTGATGTAAATGAAGGATAAGAACAAGAATCACTTCCGAGGTACCACCTTGTAGTTTCATTTCACAATCAAATCATAGTCTTTCCTTATATCACCGCGGAAGCCTTACATTTAGTTTTAGGAGACTTACATTTAGTTTAGAAAATCATTTTCCTAAAACAACTACCCGCGTTTTAGCCTACCTTATCACACCACGTGGCTTCAAGTAGTTCCCCTACTAGCAACACACGTATCAAGCCCACCTTATCTCACCTCATGCGTATCAACCCCTATTATTATACCACCGCATGCATATCAATATCATTACATGTCACAAATCGCACCTCAAGTACCCAATACCCAACTTGCAAAAGAAGTCAACAATAATAATATTTCCACAAAAAATAGCCCATGGCTCAACGACAATGTGTGTGAGAGTCTCAATAATAGCAACTAAAAGTGAGTAACTCAACAACAATGGTATTTCAATAATTTACAACTTTGCCTCAATGTGATCACGACTTTTACCACTTCAACACCACAACTAAATAATAAAATATTCCACTAAATAACAACTCCTAGTAAGGTAGCTCAATAGTTAAGTATTTAACAAGGCAATAAGGAAACAACAACTTCAACTAAGCACGTAAGGGCAAATAACTTGTAAAAGATGGGACTGACAATTAACATTGTCAAATAAAGCATGTAAGGATAAATCAATGATGAATGATATAGCATGTTATGACAATACTATTTAAGGCATGGAAAGAAGCTAAATAGCCTAAACTGGTCAATTACCACATAAAGCCCATGTACCCACTCGTCACCCTGCGTACACGGCTTTCAAGTACCACAAATAACACAATCCTAAGAGGTAATTACCCCATGCAAGGTTAGGAAAGATACTTACCTCAAACATGCTAACTCGATCCACTAGTAAGACTTTTTCGTGAATATTCAACTCTGAACAGCTCGAATCTAGACAAAATAACTTTATACTATAAATACAAACCATAGAATACTATTCCAGATAATAACGTTGCAATCTTTAAAGAAAATTAAAAAGTCAACTCAAAAGGTCAACCCCAGGCTCGCGTCTCGGAACACGACCATACTTACAAAAGTCGAACACCCATTCAATAACGAATCCAACCATACTAAAATTACTTAATTCCTACCTCAATCGGCCTTCAAATCTTCAAAACATACTCTATGAAGTTTTCACAAATTTCCCCTATTTGTCCAACTCAAAACAATAATTAAATGGTATTAACACCGATGGATTCATGTATAATAGAAAAGTCCGAGTTAGAATCACTAACCCTGATCAACTCCTTGAAAATATCTCTCAAAATCGCCCCAAACCGAGCTCTCTAAGTCAATAGATAAAGAATGGAATAAAACCCTCGAATTGCCCCTTTTCTGCCCAGCGATTTCGCTTCTGCGTACCCTCAGCCGCATATGCGGCTCCACACCTGCAGAAATCCCATCGCGGGTGCGGCTCTCACTTAAACCCCTGAGATTTAGCTTCTACGGACACCAAAGCGCATCTACGCCCACGCTTCTGCGGCCAGTGGCTCGCTTCTGTAAGACTGCTTTTGCGGAGCGTTGTCTGTACCTGCGATCCTCCCCCAACCCATTCAAATCCGCATCTACGATGGCCCTCTCGCACCTACGTGTCCGCACATGCAACCATTCCCACCGCAGGTGTGATGCCACCAGACTTGTAACGACCCGGCCGGTCATTTTGAGTATTACAACCCCGTTTCCCCATTTCTTGCTCAAATTGTACTTTACAGTTGTTGTGTGAATTGCCGGGGTAATTGGTTCGGGTCCGGTGAGGTTTTGGAATGAATTTGACCATTTAGTTCCAAGGTTTAAAGCTTAAGTTAAAATAGTAACCGGATGTCGACTTATGTCTAAACAACTCCGGAATGGAGTTTTGATGATTCCAATAGCTCCGTATGGTGATTTTGGACTTAGGAGCATGTCCGAAAAATTATTTGGAGGTCCGTAGTGGAATTAGGCTTGAAATGCCGAAGATGCATTTTTGGGAAGTTTGACCGTGGGGTTGACATTTTGATATCGAGGTCGGAATCTGATTCTAGAAATTTGAATAGGTCCGCAATGTGAAATGTGACATGTGTGCAAAATTGGAAGTCATTCCGGAATGATTTGATGTGTTTCGGCACAAGATATAGAATTTGAAGTTTGAAAGTTCAATGATTTTGAATTGATGTGTGATTCATCGTTTTGATGTTGTTATGTGTGTTTTGAGGCCTTGAGTAGGTCTGTGTTATATTATGATACTTGTTGGTATGTTCGGATGGGGTTCCGAGGGGCTCAGGTGAGTTTCGGACGAGGTTCAAAGCATTTTGGAAGTTTTGGCTAAGGCTGGAACTTTTCTGTTGCTGGTGTCTTCGCACCTGCAGAAATGGTCTCGCATGTGAGCTGGTCGAAGAAGCTACACTCAAGTCGTAGTAGCGAGGGAGTGCTGGCTGGGAAGGCATCGCCGAAGCGGAAGCCAGGGCACAGAAGCGCTTGCGCAGGAGCGGCCTAACGCGCGCAGAAGCGCGACCACAGGTGCGGTCCTTAGCATCGCAGAAGCGATTATGGCTGGCCAAGCTGTTCTCGCAGAAGCGATTATGGCTGGAGCTCGGGTTGGGCGATTTTGGAGAGGAAAGTTTCCACACATATTCCATGAATTAATCTTCATTTTTGGTGAAAGATTATTGAATCTTCAAGAGAAATAGAAGGAAATTTCTATAATGTCACAAAATGAATTTTTCAAGTTTGAATACCGATTTGAGTGAGATTAGTATGGTTGAACTTGTCATTGGATGGGTTGTCGTATTTTGTGAGTTTCGTCGGATTTTGAGACGTGGGCCCCACGGGTATTTTTGGGGCGTAATTTCTAATTTTGTAGAAAATATTAGCATTTTGCTATGGAATTAATTCCTATAAATTGTGTGGACTGAATCAAATTAATTGTGGTATATTCGAGCCGTTGGGGAGTTGAACGCGCATAATGAGATTTCTGGAGAATTGTTTAGCTTGCTCGACATTGGATTCGGCTTTTTCGAGGTATGTAACTCTTCTAATCTTGGAGCTGAGGGTATGAACCCTGAATATATGTATTTCTTTAATTGTTGGGAGGTGACGCACATGCTAGGTGATGAGCGTGTGGGCGTGCACTATAGAAATTGTAACATAATAGTTTCTGTGGAATTTTGTAGTTAAATAATCTTGGCATTTTCCATGCAGTTTTATGTGTTAAACAAATTGAGCTGAAAAGCAAAATAACAATCACGTTGAGGCTATGTGCCAGTATTATTGAGACCCACAAAGGTCATATTGCTGTGAATTATATGTTTTCAATTGGAAATTTATACTCAGTCACATTCATGTCATTATTCATCATATCTCAGTCTCTGTTGTTATTTATTGATACATCATATCATCATTTTTATGTTATTTTTATGGCATTGTGAGCCCATGAGAGAGGGACTGGAGAGATTGATGGCTGAGTGAGTCCGAGGGCCTGATTGTGAGGATTATTATGTGGATCGGGGCTGCCCGCCTGCAGCAGGCCTTTTAGGCTTTATTATAGCACGTGAGTTGTCCGTGCAACACGTGAGTTGTCCGTGTGGATCCAGATATTATTATAGCACGTGAGTTGTCCGTGTAACACGTGTGTTGTCCGTGCGGAACCAGATATGATATTATAGCACATGAGTTATCCGTGCAACATGTGAGTTGTCCGTGCTTATAACGCTTGGGCTGTAGGAGCCCCTCATGAGTCTGATCACCCCCAGTGAGCGCAGTCGACTATAAACAAGGATCGAGCTGCATGCCGTAGCAGGTATTGTATAGCGCGGAGTGATTGAGTGTGCTGAGCACAGTGAGAGGGAATGAGAGACAGTGAGATTGAGTACTCTGAGAGTGTGAGTACATGAGTGCAATCTCTGAGATACATTGCATTGACATGCATACATGACATATATGCATAGAGATGTATTTTCCTCATGCTGTACGGTATCACATTATTCATGATTTCTAACACATGTTGACAGATGGGCACAGTGATGCATTTGTTTTACACTGGTTATCTGGGAAAGAAAATGAGATATTTTATTTATTATTGAAAGGATTTTGGAAAAATTACTATTTTCAAACTTATTCATATTTTTGGTAACTTCGGTAAACGATTTGGGTTTTCATTGATGTACTTGAAAGGCAGAACTATTTTCAGAGGTCATAATTTAGTTGAGCATTTATTCTTTGAGTTACTTCTGGTATTACTTATTTAATATTGTTATGAACTATTGTAGGTTATTGAAGTTGGACTCTGACCTTGGTACAAGCTCGTCACTACTTTTAACCTAAGGCTAGGTTTGTTACTTACTCAGTACATGGGGTCGGTTGTACTGATACTACACTTCTGCACATTGCATGCAGATATTGGTTGCCGTTGTTGCTGTGCTCGATGGTTGCCGGATTTGAAGATATACCTGCGTTCCTGTTGTAGCTGCCTCTTGTTCAGGGTAGCCTTAGATTTATAAAAGCTCTGTTTATGTATTATTTAAAGAGACTATGTATTTATTTAATTTTCTCTTTGTATACTTTATTCTAAGAAGCTCGTGATTTGTACTACCAGTTCTTGGGGGATGTATAAGATTAAGATATTTATTCACTTTAATTGCTTTAAAAATTATTATTGGAACCAGATAGTTGGTAATTGCCTTACCTAACGGGTTGGGTTAGATGCCATCACGACTTGTTGAATGTTTGGTCGTGACAAGGTGGTATCAGAGCTCTAGGTTCATAGGTTCTACAAGTCATAAGCAAGTGTCTAGTAGAGTCTTGCGGATCGGTATGATGACGTCCATACTTATCTTCGAGAGGCTACAGGGCATTTAGGATATATACTTCCCATCTTTCTTTTCTTATCGTGCGGGATTGATTCAGCTTGAGACATGACTCTTTGAATTCCTTCCACATATTCATATTCGCACATGAGCGCTCGGTATCGGTTGTGCATTGCCGACTTGTGATTCCATGAACAAAATTCGAGATGAGTATTCTATGTTTTGGTGATGGGCCAGTCTGGAGGACTTGAGGCCAGGTTTAGACCACAGCTTAAGCTCGGTAGTTTCAGTTGTAACTTGTACAATTGGACTCATATGCCCGATGATGACCCTACAATGGAATTTGTTGCTCGATGAGCGGTGGAATGGCGATATGATAGGTATGATGTGACCGCGATATGTGTTAATACAATTTGAAGATAATGAGAAGTGTTTCCTTGAAATGTAAAGGGGAGGCCATTGGGTGCTTGATTTTTGATTTGATGTGACGTACAGTCTCGAGTGTGAATGTTTTGAAAGATCTTTCATGTGTTTTAATTTTAGGATAAATTAAACTCTCATGTCTGGTTAACGAGCTTGGACTCAGAAAGATTTAGTGATTGCGTAGAAATTGTGGCTGCGAAAAGATATAACAAGATGCCAATTTGAATCTAGGGAGGTGGGTTATCTCCTGGAGAGTAATCTACATAGCTGTGTTTCTTGAAATGTGAGTGAAGGGTTTCTTTTCTTCCAGTGGGGCGTATGTGTGGAGATTCAAATTTTGAATCTGGATGAGAAAGTCGACTTAAGTGTCAAGGGAATGATTGCGAGCTTAGCGGATTATTTGGGATATTTTTATGGTTGGTGTTGTATGAGCTTGAGAAACATTTTGTGACACTGACTACGGTATTATGACAGTAATAGGGTATGAGTATTGTGCATGATAGAGTGTTTTAATCTATGGCTTTGAGCCAAGTAGGGGAGCCTACTATTGACAATTGGATTTTATGGTTATGTGTTAAATTGTAGTTTTGGGCTGAGGCATACTGGTGAGATAGTTATGACTTGCAAAAGTTGAGATCGAGGATGACTCGAGTAAGGAAATTTCTGAATACAAATTATATTGCGCTTTATGAGTAAAATCATGGGATGAGCGAGTTGTTATTTTCAAAATATAAAGTACGCATGGAGTATGAATTTGATTGGGGCATTAAAGTAGAATTACTTCTTTGAGTGTTGTTGTGCTAATGGGGCACGTGTCTTTTGGTCCATTTGGGCGATGCAATTTAGATTTGAGCAAAGTGGGTGACTTCCGAGAAAATTCTAGTGAGTTTGAGAATTTTATATAGCAATTGAGAATATCTCTGGACTTATGTATGGATAAAACCTGAGTTTTGCATTTGATGGTGCCTCGACTTGTAGAAATTCTATATGACTATAGATTCTACATTTTAGTATAAGGAAGGTAAGAAGAACAATTTTAGATTCACATGAAGTATTTTCAGAGTGAGTGTTACAGTTGTGGTGTTTCTAGAGGTGCTTAAGAAGAATATAGTTGCTTAAGGGCCATAGGGCGTTGTGGTTCTATGATAAGGTTCGTGGGCTGAATTGTGGTTAAAGATCGTGGTGTTTTAGCAAGAAGAAGTATTAATCTGAAGACAGATTCGGAAGGGACTCAGAGAAAATAGGACAACTGGGTAGCAGACTGGACTAGTATGGTAATGGTAGGATCGGTCCTTTGGGTAATTACGATGTGGTAAGACTTTGCAGATGTTTTGGTGGCAATATACTTGGGTTTGGCGACCTACGAGGCTTGGTCTAGTTAAAGGAATTTAATTCTAAGGGCTTGATTATGTGCAAATGGATTCCAAAGTATTCTGGATGGTTTGAGTCGGATACTTTTCTACTGATATGGGGGACGTGTTGTGTATTGTGATTTCCTCCTGGAAGAAGCAAGAGAAAGGGTTCTAACTAATAGGGTATGTAAATTGTTGGTGACTCAAAATTTATATTAAGATTCTTGTACTTTTCACCTGATGGCAAGATAGATGTTATGTGTTGTGCGGAAGTTAGATTTACATGTACAAGATGGAAATATAGTCTTGAAGAGAAGGTAACGAATGTTGAATAATATGGACGGTTCCAAATAACTAGATGGATACTATTACTACTTGTTGTTGTATGAGAAAGGGCGGACTTCAGAAGGCGCATTGTATTTTTACTTACGGATGTATAAATTAGTATTGCAGTACTCACATGGTTGATAGACTACTAATATTCAAATTTTGCCAAGTGGCACAGAAGAACCTTTAAAGTATTTCTCGTGGGATGATCGTGTATGAGGCAGGTGTTAGGCATTCGGGCGGTGGAGACGGAATCAAATTTGGTGATTCGCATGTTCTATGGATTTGAAGATTGGGAATTCTTAGGAGCAGATTGTTTCATGGTTGTGGACTGTGAAGTTGTGGCCGGAGCTAGCCAGATGATAAAATGTGTTATGATTCAGTCATTATGGATTTTCGGAGGGATTTTCATCTATTTGTGGGTAACCCGAGTTGATTTGGGGTTCCATAGGTAGGCCTAATTAAGATGTGTATTCTACACCGAGCCGGAATGGTTGGCTCCATACTGCTATTATTGAGGGATGTGTCATTCGGTTGATGTTGAGCTTATTTGTGTTCTGAAATGATCTGTGAGTTACTCCTTTATGTAATGAGGAGTTGTGATTCATTGGTTATGTGCACAAATGGTGCGGTTCTATTTGAACCTTATAGCGGAATTTGAGTGTGATGAGTATTTAGGTATTGCATGATCGATTGCGTAATGGTTATGTTCTTTCAGGTTTTGTGTGGCATTTTTGTCATTGCCTCTCTGTGGTTATTGATTTTGAGCGGGGTGGCTCGAGGTATATATTATGGACCAGCGTTTGGATGGGGTCACGCACTGCAGCGGAGTTATGTTAAGGTATGAACCTTATGTTAGGATCGGGTGGTGGTTCTACGGTGTGTGATGAATTTTCAGCATTTCGTTGTGGCGGTACTTGTTAATCTGACGGGGCAGTTCTCTCATTTGGGTCATTTATTTTCATGAGTAAGTACATTTGAATGGTTGCGTATTGGTGCACGGATGGCACGGGTTGTGGCTCTGAGTTATATTGGTGTGGTATGTTTGTGGAACAGTTATGTTTAGTAATATAAGGTCATTGGACCTGGAATGGGTACTATCAGATTTACTTTCGGTATATTCGGGAGTATAATATTGAAAGTCGGTTCAGAATGTGATTACGGTTCTGGTTAGGGCAAGAGAGCTCCGTGACTTGTTGATCTGGTGAGTGGTCATGAAATTTCGCGTGTTTCTTTTATTATCAACAGTGTACGAAGGTTTTGGGGTGAGGTTTGGTTCGATATGGGTTTAATACTAGTATGTGGTTGGTTTTGGAGTAGTCATTGCGATCAAGAATGGTTCTACGAGCATGCGAGTTGTGTAATATGTTGGTTGATTATATCCGTGGTTATAGTTATAGCTTGATGCAACTTGTTCGGACTTATACAGTGTGTAAATGTAATATTTGTGTCTTGAAATAATTCTAAAGGTTGGAAATTAAACTCCAAGGTTTATGGGCTAAGGTTAAATTAATGATTTTCAGTTGTATTGTGTAGTCAAGCCTATGTGGAATAGGGTGACGTGGGTTCACCCCGGGTACGCGTGTGGTAATATGGAACAGTGATTCGATGGCTTGGAAACAACTCTTGGCATGTTCGAGGACGAACGTATGTTTAAATGGGGGAGAATGTAACGACCCGGTCGGTCGTTTTGAGTATTACAACCTCGTTTCCCATTTACTGCTCAAATTGTACTTTACAGTTGTTGTGTGAATTGCCGGGGTAATTGGTTCCGGTCCGGTGAGGTTTTGGAATGAATTGGACCATTTAGTTCCAACGTTTAAAGCTTAAGTTAAAATAGTAACTGGATGTCGACTTTTGTGTAAACGACCCCGGAATGGAGTTTTGATGATTCCAATAGCTCCGTATGGTGATTTTGGACTTAAGAGCGTGTCCGAAAAATTATTTTGAGGTCCGTAGTGGAATTAGGCTTGAAATGCCGAGAGATGAAATTTTGGGAAGTTTGACTGGGGGGTTGACATTTTGATATCGCTGTTGGAATCCGATTCTAGAAATTTGAATAGGTCTGTAATGTGAAATGTGACTTGTGTGCAAAATTTGAAGTCATTCAGGATTGATTTGATGTGTTTCGGTACAACATACAGAATTTGAAGTTTCAAAGTTTAATGATTTCGAATTGAGGTGTGATTTGTGGTTTCGATGTTGTTATGTGTGGTTTGAGGCCTTGAGTAGGTCCGTGTTATGTTATGAGACTTGTTGGTATGTTCGGATGGGATCCCTAGGGGCTCGGGTGAGTTTCGGACGAGGTTCAGAGCATTTTGGAAGTTTTGGCTAAGGCTGGAATTTTTCTATTTCTGGTGTCTTCGCACATGCGGAAATGGGCTCGCAGGTGCGCTGGTGGCAGAGGGGACACTCAAGTTGCTGAAGCGAGGGAGTGCTGGCTAGGAAGGCATCACAGAAGTAAAAACCAGGGCTCTGAAGCGCTTGCGCAGGAGCGGCCTAACGCGCGCAGAAGCGCGACCGCAGGTGCCTTCCTTGGCATCGCAGAAGCGATTATGGCTGGGCAAGCTGTTCTCGCAGAAGCGAGATTTTTTCCCCGCAGAAGCGAGGGTCGCAGGTGCGACCCCTTGTCCACAGATGTGGAAATCACTGAGACAGAACCTTAAATTCGAGGGTTCGACATTTTCACCCATTTTCGGATTTTGGAGCTCGGGTTGGGCGATTTTGGAGAGAAAAGTTTCCACACTACTTTGGGTAAGTGTTCTTAACTCCCTTGTGATTATATTCCATGAATTAATCTTCATTTTTGGTATAAGATTGTTGAATCTTCAAGAGAAATAGAAGGAAATTTCTATAATGTCACAAAACAAATTTTTCAAGTTTGAATACCGATTTGGAGTCAGATTTGAGTGAAAATTAGTATGGTTGAACTTGTAATTGGATGGGTTGTCGTACTTTGTGCGTTTCGTCGAATTTCGAGACGTGGGCCACACGGGTGATTTTTGGGGCGTAATTTCGGATTTTGTGGAAAATATTAGCATTTTGATATGGAATTAATTTCTATAAATTGTGTGGACTGAATCAAATTAATTGTGGTAGATTCGAGCCATTCGGGAATTGATACGCGCATAATGGGATTTCTGGAGAATTGTTTAGCTTGCTCGACACTGGATTCGACTTGTTCGAGGTATGTAACTCTTCTAATCTTGGAGTTGAGGGTATGAACCCTGAATATATGTATTTTGTGAATTGTTGGGCGGTGACGCACATGCTAGGTGACGGGTATGTGGGCGTGCACTATAGAAATTGTAACATAATGGTTTCTGTGGAATTTTGTAGTTAAATAATCTTGGCATTTTCCATGCAGTTTTATGTGTTAAACAAATTGAGCTGAAAAGCATAATAAAAATCACGTTGAGGCTATGTGCCAGTATTATTGAGACCCACAGAGGTCATATTGCTGTGAATTATTTGTTTTCAATTGAAAATTTATACTCAGTCACATTCATGTCATTATTCATCATATCTCAGTCTCTGTTGTTATTTATTGATATATCATGTCATCATTTTAAAGTTATTTTTATGGCATTGTGAGCCCATGAGAGAGTGACTGGAGAGATTGAAGGCTGAGTGAGGCCGAGGGCCTGATTGTGAGGATTATTATGTGGATCGGGGCTGCCTGCCTGCAGTAGGCCTTATAAGCTTTATTATAGCACATGAGTTGTCCTTGCAGCACGTGAGTTGTCCGTGCGGATCCAGATATTATTATAGCACGTGAGATGTCCGTGCAGCACGTGAGTTGTCCGTGTGGATCAAGATATGATATTATAGCGCGTTAGTTGTCCGTGCAGCACGTGAGTTGTTCGTGCTTATAGCGCTTGGGCTGTAGGAGCCCCTCATGACTCTGAACAACACCCAGTGAGCACATTCGACTATAAACAGGGATCGGGATGCACGCTGCACAATGTATTGTATAGCGCTGAGTGATTGAGTGTGCTGAGCACAATGAGAGGGAATGCGAGACAGTGAGATTGAGTACTCTGAGAGTGTGAGTACATGGGTTTAATCTCTGAGATACATTGCATTGACATGTACACATGACATATATGCATAGAGATGTGTTTTCCTCATGCTGTACGGTATCACATTATTCATGATTTCTCACACATGTTGACAGATGGGCATAGTGATGCATTTGTTTTACACTGGTTATCTGGGAAAGAAAATGACATATTTTATTTATTATTGAAAGGATTTTGAAAAAAATACTGTTTTCAAATTTATTCATATTTTTGGTAACTTCGGTAAATGATTTGGGTTTTCATTGATGTACTTGAAAGGCAGAACTATTTTCAGAAGTCATGATTTAGCTGGGCATTTATTCTTTGAGTTAATTCTGGTATTACTTGTTTAATATTGTTATGAACTATTGTTGGTTATGGAAGTTGGAATCTGACCTTGGTACAAGCTCGTCACTACTTTCAACCTAAGGCTAGGTTTGTTACTTACTCAGTACATGGGGTCGGTTGTACTGATACTACACTTCTGCACATTGCGTGCAGATATTGGCTGCCGTTGTTGCTGTGTTCGATGGTTGCCGGATTTGAAGATGTACCTGCGTTCCTGTTGTAGCTGCCTCTTGTTCAGTGTAGCCTTAGATTTATAAAAGCTCTATTTATGTATTATTCAAACAGACTATGTATTTATTCCATTTTCTCTTTGTATACTCTATTCTTAGAAGCTCATGATTTGTACTACCAGTTCTTGGAGGATGTATAAGATTAAAATCTTTATTCACTTAAATTGCTTTAATAATTATTATTGGAATCAGATAGTTGGTAATTGCTTTACCTAACGGGTTGGGTTAGGTGCCATCACGACTAGTTGAATTTTGGGTCGTGACAAGACTTCA
Organism: Nicotiana otophora; assembly: GCA_000715115.1. Taxonomy (NCBI): domain Eukaryota; kingdom Viridiplantae; phylum Streptophyta; class Magnoliopsida; order Solanales; family Solanaceae; genus Nicotiana; species Nicotiana otophora. The sequence goes on from AWOL01S0017793.1 coordinate 95,638, forward strand.
GCAATCAACAAGTCCAAATATTGATCTGATTCACAACCGGGGGCCCAGGGACCCCATCTGTATATACCAACAAGTCCCAAAACACATGACGAACCTACTCGAGGCCTAAAATCACATCAAACAATATGGTTTCTACGAATCGCAACTCAATCCAAACCTGTTGAAACTATGAACATCCAACTTCCAAACCTAACGCCGATTCGTACCAAACCAACTCAGATTAACCTCAAATTTTGCACACAAGTCATAATTGACGCAACAGGTCTATTCCAACTTTCGAAATCGGAATATGACCCTGATATCAATAAAGTCAACTCTCGGTCAATCTTTTCAACCTTCCAAACCTTCAACATTCTAACTTTCACCTATTCAAGCCAAAATTATATACGGACCTCCAAATTAATATCCGAACATGCTCCTAAGTCAAAAATCACCATGCGAAGCTACTGGAACCGTCAAAACTCCATTCCGGCGTCGTCTACACCAAAATCAAACTCCGATCAACTCTTTAAACTTAAGCTTCCAACTTTGGGACTAAGTGTCCCATTTCACTCCGAAACTCACTCGAGACCAAAACCAACCACTCTTATTTGTCACATAACCATAATATAACATAGAGGAGGCAATAAATACGAGAACATGGCTAAAATACTCAAAACGACCGGCCGGGTCGTTACATCCGCCCCTCCTAAAATAAACGTTCGTCCTCGAACAAGTATAGAGACATACCTGAAGTGGTGAAAGGATGAGGATAACAACTACGCTTATCATGCTCGGTCTCCCAAGTCGCCTCCTCGACTGGTTGACCCCTTCACTGAACCTTCACTTAAGCAATATTCTTTGACCTCAACTTTCAGACCTGCCTATCCAAGATGGCTACAGGCTCCACAACATAAGATAAATCCTTGTCCAATTGTATTGAACTGAAATCTAACACACGGGACTGATCGCCGTGATACTTCCGGAGCATAGAAATATGGAACATCGGATGAACTGCAAAGAGACTAGGTGGAAATGCTAGGCTACCTCTCCCACTCTCTCAAGGATCTCAAAAGGCCTAATATACCTAGGGCTCAACTTGCCCTTCTTCCTGAACCTCATTACACCCTTCATCGGTGAAACTCAGAGAAAGACTCGCTCTCCAACCATGAATGTAACATCACGAACCTTCCGATCCGCATAACTCTTCTTTCTAGATTGGGTTGTACGAAGCCGATCCCGGATCAACTTGACCTTCTTCAAGGCATCTCAGACCAAATCCATGCCTAATAACTTAGCCTCTCCCGGCTCAAACCAACCAACTAGAGAATGACACCGTCTCCCATATAGGGCCTTGTAAGGAGCCATATGAACAATCGATTGGTAGCTGTTGTTGTAGGCAAACTCCACAAGCGGCAAGAACTGATCCCAAGAACCCTCGAACTCCATAACACAGGCATGAAGCATATCCTCCAATATCTCAATGGTGCGCTTGGACTGTCCGTCTATCTGGGGGTGGGATGTTGTACTCAACTCCACCCGTATGACTAACTCATGTTGCACAGCTCTCCAGAGCGCGATGTAAGCTACATGCCCCGTCAGAGATGATGGATACTGGAATGCCATGAAGTCGGATAATCTCGCAGATATAGATCTGAGCCTGTTACTCTGCAGAATAGGTAGTCACCACCGGAATGCAATGAGCCAACTTGGTCAACCTATCCACAATCACCTATATAACGTCAAATTTCTTCTGAGTCCGTGGGAGCCCAACAACGAAGTCCATAGTAACACGTTCCTATTTCCACTTTGGAATCTCAAGCCTTTCAAGCAAACCGCCTGGTCGTTAATGCTCATACTTCACATGCTGACAATTTAGGCACCGAGCTACATACTCCACTATGTCCCTCTTTATCCTCCTCCACCAATAATGTTGTCTCAAAACTGGTACAACTTAGTGGCACTGGGATGAATGGAGTACCGCGAACTATGGGCCTCCTGAAGAATTAAATCATGTAACCCATCCACATTGGGCACACATAATTGGCCCTGCATCCGAAACACACAGTCATCTCCGATAGAAACCTCCTTGACATCGCCGTGCTGTACCTGACCTTAAGGACAAACAAATAGGGGTCATCATACTGACGCTCTTTGGTGCGATCATATAAAGAGGACGTAGAAACCACACAAGCCAGAACCCGATTGGGCTCCGAAACATCCAATCTAACAAACTGGTTGGCCAAGGCCTGAACATCCAATGCTAGTACCTCTCCGCTAACGGTAGATATGCTAAATTGCCCAATGCTCTCCGACTTTCGACTCAAGACATCGTCCACCACATTGGCCTTTCCGTGATGATATAGAATGGTGATATAATTGTCCTTAAGCAACTTTAAGCATCTCTGCTGCCACAAGTTAAGATCTTTCTATTTGAACAGATGTCGTAGACTCCGGTGGTCGGTATAGACCTCACAAGGGACACCATACAAATAGTGACGCCAAATCTTCAAGGCATGAACAATAGCTGCCAACTCCAAGTCATGGATACGATAATTATTCTCATGAACCTTCAGCTATCTAGACGCGTTAGCCATCACCCTATCGTCTTACATCAACACCGCGCCAAGGCTAACACGTGACACATCACAGTACATAATGTAAGATCCCAAACCCGTAGGCAACACAAATACTGGGGATGTAGTCAAAGCAGTCTTGAGATTTTGAAATATCTCTTCACACTTATCGGTCCATCTGAGCGGAACACCCTTCTGGGTCAATTTGGTCATAGGTGCAACAATAGATGAGAAACCTTCTACGAAACGACGGTAATACCCAGCCAAACTAATAAAACTCTGAATCTCAGTAGCTGAAGACTGTCTGGGACAACTTTGTGCTGCTTCAATCTTCTTCGGATCTATGTTGATCCCCTCAATCAACACCACATGACCCAAAAACGCCACCGAATCAAGCCAGAATTCACACTTTGACAATTTTGCATACAATTGCTTTTCTCTCAAGGTCTGGAGCACAATCCTCAAATACAACTCATGATCCTCCCTGCTATGGGAGTAAACCAAGATGTCGTGATAAACAAAATGATGAATGAATCAAGATAGGTCTTGAATACACTATTCATCAAGTGTATGAATGTTGTTGGGGCGTTGGTCAGCCCAAATGACATCATAAGGAACTCGTAGTGACCATACCGAGGCCTAAAGGCAGTCTTCGGGATAACCAGATCACGAATCTTTAGCTGGTGATAACCTGACCGTAAATCAATCTTTGAGAAAACCCTGGCACCTTGTAGTTGATCAAATAAATAACCAATGCGCGGTAATGGGTACCTGTTCTTCACTGTAACCTTGTTTAACTGCCAATAATCAATACATATGCGCATAGGACCGTCCTTCTTCTTCACAAACAAGACCGGAGCACCACAAGGTGACACACTAGGCCGAATGAAACCCTTATCAAGCAACTCTTGCAACTACTCCTTTAACTCCTTCAACTCTGTTGAGGCCATATGATATGGTGGAATAGAAATGGTCTGAGTGCCCAACAACAAGTCAATACCAAAATTAGTATATCTGTGGAGCGGCATGCCCGAATGATCTACTAGAAATACATCTGGATAGTCCCTCATTATCGGAACTAACTCAACGGTAGGAGTACTAACACCGACATCTCTCACGAAGGCTAGATATGCATCACACCCCTTCTCAACCATCCGTCGTGCCTTAAGGAAGGACAAAACCATGCTAGGGAAATAATCCAAAGTACCCTTCCACTCTAGCTGCGGTAAACCTAACATAGCCAATGTCATCGTCTTAGCGTGACAATCAATAATAGCATGATAGGTCGATAACCAGTCCATGCCCAAAATAACATCAAAGTCTACCATACTGAGAAATAATAGATTAACTCTAGTCTCAATACCACCAATAACAACTAAACACGACTGATACACACGGTCAACAACAAAAGAATATCCCACAGGCGTGGACACATAAACATGAGAACTCAAAGAATCATGAGATATACCCAAATACAGAGCAAAGTAAGATGATACATATGAATAAGTGGAGCATGGATCAAATAAGACTGATGCATCTCTATGTCAAACCAGAACAATACTTATGATAAGTGTGTCTAATGCAACCGCCTCCGTCTTACCCGAAAAAGCATAACATCTGGCATGGCCTTCCTCTCTAGGGAGACCCCTACCCGCCTGACCCCTACCCCTAGCTGACTGTGCAGGTGGAGCGGAAACTGGAGCAATAACCATGACCTGAGAAGTCTGGGGACCTTGTGGAACACGTGGAGTCTGAGTAGTCGGTGGAGGTGCACCCCTCTTGAGTCTAGGGCAGTCCCTTACCATATGACGAGTATCACCACACTCACAACAAGCTCTCGGAAGACGTGGCTACTGAAACTGGCTCAGGACTGGTTGGCTGGATTGACCGCTGAAAGCACCCTGTGCAGTAGGTGCACTAGACAATAGTGGTGTATAATGGGAAACCTAAGACATTGAAGTAGCCGGAGTAACATTAAAAGATGGAAGTGCTGAATGAACTGGATGGGTCACATAGCCTCTACCATGACGGGCTACAACTGGGGCACGAGTACCACTATATTCGCTAGAATCTCGAGACCTCTTGGCCTCACTGTACTCTCTCTCCCGGCCATTCATACCCTCTAATATCCGTGTCATCTCTACTACTAGATGATATGGGGTATCTGTCTTGAACTCTCAATCCATGCTAAATCTAATACCATTGTTGAGCCCCTCGATAAATTGACAGACTCGCTCTCTAACTGTGGAAACCAAGGCAGGTGTATGTCTGGACAACTCACTGAATCTGACAACATACTCTAACACGGTCATAGTACCCTTGCGTAGCTACTCAAACTCCGCGCGCCATGCATCCCGAAGGCTCTGGGAACAAACTCACTCAAGAACATCTCTGAAAATTGAGCCCACGTGAGTAAAGCTGCATCGGCTAGGCTACCCTCCTCATAAGCCCGCCACCACTGATACGCTAGTCCCGATAGTTGGAATGTAGTAAAAGTAACCCCACTCGTCTCCACAATACCCATGGTGCGGAGAATACGATGGCACTTCTCTAGAAAACCCTATGCATCCTCTGTAGCTAGGCCACTGAAAGTAAGAGGGTGGTACTTATTGTACCTCTCAAGTCTAAGATGCTCCTCCTCAGATGCTGCTGCCCTAACCTCAGGCTAAACTGGAACAACTAGTTGCACTGGTATAACCTCTGGGACCTGCTCAACATGGACCTGCTGCTTTGGGGTACGGGCCGCGGGAGTCTGAGATCCTCCCACAGCCTGAGATGTGGCTATTGCAAGTGGAATCAACATCGTCTGAGAGAGAGTACCAAACATGCTCAAGAACTATGCGGGGGTCTCCGGAAGTGCAAGGGTAGCAACAGGCGCCTTAGGTGCCTAGCTCCCAGCTGGAGCTACTTGTGGCTCCTCTGTCGCAGCTCGAGCAGGTGCTATGGCTGCACCACGTGCCCCTCCTCGGCCTCGGCCCCGGACCCGGCCTCTCGCGGCTCTAGCAGGGGGCGCAGGTGTCTGATTGTCTGATCCAACAATGTGTTTCCTCACCATCTATGAGAGAATAGAAAGACAAAGATTCAGAATTTCGAGATCAGTAAATTCGCATGATAAGGAATGAAAGAAGTGAAGTTTCCTAAAAGTTCCATAGCCTCTCGAAGATAAGTACAGATATCTCCGTACCGATCCGCAAGACTCTACTAAACCTGCTTATGACTCATAACACCCATGAATACCAACTTGTTACGACCCCAATCTCCCTCCTTCGGATGTCGTGCTGGTACCTAGTCTCTAAGACTAGGTAAGCCTAACATACATGAAGAATTAACGGAAATAATAATAAACTTCCAATGAAACCAAAAACTATCATAAAAAGAACTCCACAATACAACTAAAAATAACACTCAAAATCTGGTGAGACCGAGTCATAAGTTCTACTCGAGTGTACTGGAACATCCCTAATACTTCAATATCTATAATGAGAGTATGCAATAGAAACTAAGATAAAGGGTGACTCTGAGGCCTGCGAACGCTGGCAGGTATACCTTGAAGTCTCTGATCCAAAGCTCAACTCATGGATGCCTAGCTTGGTAAGAGGTACATGGATCTGCAAAAAAGGATGTTCATAAGCATAGTATGTGTACGTCACAACGGTACCTAGTAAGTATCAAGTCTAACCTCGGTAGAGTAGTGACGAGGTTGGGTCAAGACACCTACTGGAATGAATAAGGAAACTGAACAGGTATATTATAGTATCATAATGGAAATAGTGGAAATGATACAATGAAGGAATATAACAAGAATAGCTACATTGAAAGTAAGGAAATAAGGGCATCACGGGAGGGATCATAATAAGAATACCAAAGACACGATGCAGACAAAAACACAAGTGATGTAAATTAAGGATAACAACAAGAAAGACTACCGAGGTACCTCCTCGTAGTCTCATTTCACAACCAAATCATACTCTTTCCTTAAATCACCGTGGGATCCTTACATTTACTTTTGAAAATCATTTTTCCGAAATAGCTACCCGCGTTTTAGCCCACCTTATCACACCGTGTGGCTTCAAGTAATCCCCCTACTAGCAACACGCGTATCAAGCCCATCTTATCTCACTGCATACGTATCAACCCATATCCTTATACCACCGCATGCATATCAATATCACAACATGTCACAAATCACACCTCAAGTGCCCAATACCACAAATTGCCAAAGAAGTCAACAATGACAATGTTTCAACAATAAGTAGCCTATGGCTCAACCACAATGTGCGCGAGAGTCTCAACAATAGAAACTGAAAGTTAATAGCTCAACAACAAGGGTATTTCAACAATTTACAACTTTGCCTCAATGTGATCAAGGCTTTTATAACATCAACACTGCAACTAAACAATAAGATATTCCAAGAAATAACAACTCCAAGTAAGGTAGCTTAACAGTTAAGTATTTAACAAGGCAATAAGGAAATATAAACTTCAACTAAGCATGTAAGGGAAAATAACTAGTAAATGATGGGACCGATAATTAACAATGTCAAATAAATCATGTAAGGATAAATCAATGATGAAGGATATAACATGTTATGGCAATACAATTTAAGGCATGGAAAGAAGCTAAATAGCCTAAACATGTATAATAGCCAAATCTAAGTTAGAATCACTTACCTCGATCAACTCCTTGAAAATCCCTCTCAAAATCACCCAAAATCGAGCTCTCTAAGTCAAAAGATGAAGAATGACATAAAACCCTCGAATTGCCCTTTTCTGCCCAGTGATTTTGCTTAGGCCGACCTCAGCCGCATCTTCGGCTTCGAACCTGTGAAAATCCCATCGCAGGTATGGCTCTCACTTAAGCCCCTAAGATTTCGCTTCTGCAGACACCAAAGCACATCTGCGCTCACGCTTCTACGACCAGTGGCTCGCTTATACAAGACCGCTTCTGCGGAGTGTTGTCCGCACCTGCGGTCCTCCCCCAGCCCACTCAAATGTGCATCTGCGATGGCCCTCTCGCACCCGTTTGTCCATACCTGCGGCTAACCCCACCGCAGGTGCAATGACACCAATAAGTCGAGTCCCCCGTGACCGATTTCAATATGATTCACAGTCGAGCCCCCCGAGACCCCTTCTGTATATACCGACAAGTCCCAAAACACATGACGAACCTACTTGTGGCATAAAATCATATCAAACAACATTGATTCTACGAATTGCAACCCAATAAAACTTATTGAAACCATGAACATCCAACTTCCAAAACTAACGTTAATTCATACCAAACTAACTCCGATTAACCTCAAAATTTGCACACAAGTCATAAATGACGCAACAGACTTATTCCAATTTCAAGAATCAAAATCCGACCCCGATATCAATAAAGTCAACTCCCAGTCAAACTTCTCAACGTTCCAAACCTTCAACTTTCTAAGTTTCGCCAATTCAAGCCAAAATGACCTACGAACCTCCAAATCAATATCCGAACATGCTCCTAAGTCCAAAATCACCATACAAAGATACCAAACTTGTCAAAACTCCAATCCAAATTCGTCTACATCAAAGTAAAACTCTGGTCAACTCTTTTAACTTAAGCTTCCAACTTTGGGACTAAGTGACCCATTTCACTCTGAAACTCACCCGATACCAAAATCAACCACCCCAGCAAGTCACATAACCACAATGTAAATAGGGGGGTAATAAATAGGGGAACGAGGCTAAAATACTCAAAACGACCGGACGGGTCTATACAGAAGCAAGCCTTGCTTCAATTCGAAGTTATTTTTTGCTATGCGTGGAGGTCTGACACTTAATAGTCCCTAATTATAGACTGGTCTGGCATAATCACCTAATGATCTCCCAATCCTGGGTGCGACATTCTCAAACTGTTCTTCAACCAGGGGTTGATTTAGGTTGAATCTTAGACTCCCATCATCTTCGATAGTCTCACCACCAGTTCTAAGGGCTGCTTCAGCTGCTAACCGTGCAACTTGTTCTCTATGTTGTGCTACCTCTATTGCAGCTAAGTGTACTCCATCCTTCTGATTGTTTACCATTTTATCTTGAGTCGATGTCTGACCCAACAAATTTTCTGTGAATTCTTTATTTTTTCTCAGTTGTGGCAGGTATTTCTTCAACTCCGGTTCGTAGGGTATCACTTCCTTTAAAGAAGATCGAGTCATACACCAGAGAAGTTAAACCTGTATCCTGTACGCAAGTGAGAAAATGTGTATACAATAATGTAAAATTGGTGCCTAAATTAGTACTGAAAACTATTTTAAACACTATTGATTGCCAATCCCCGGTAACGTCGCCAAAATTTGATGAGTGCAAAACACAACACAAAATTATTGCTAGCTAGTCAAAGATAGTATAATTAAATTATCGTCTCCATAGTGATTGGATTTAAACAGTGTTTGAATAATCTTTAGCTAATTACTATCAAGGAAAATTAACACTTGATTGAATGATTATAAACTACGATTAACTACAAAAATTAAGCAATTAACAATTGATCACGGAAGACAACTGTCGATCAACAAAGCAATATCAATGAGAGAAATAAGGGTATTGACTAGACGGGTGCTAGATAATTGACTTGGGATCCAATTCTTGAATTAGTTCACTCTATAATACTGTTGATTCTCACGAATTCAATAGATAATCAGATTACACTTGAAGTTAATGTTCCTCTTTTGATTAAACATTAATTTCAGCAATTAATCCAGCTGAAGCATAGTGAACAATTGCAACGAATAAAATGATGATTAAGGTCTAAAGGGTAACTTCTCACAAATATTTCCCTATTTTCTAGTTCGATTAATAATTCAAGAGGCTCTTTCTATTACCTAGTTGAATCATGAAATTAAACTAGAGCATAAGATTTAAATAAATTCAATATCATGCGCCTCTTTCGATTAAGAAAAATAATATATAACTTCACAATACGAATTAAAACTCCATCAATTAATTCAAACTATTGTCAAGAATCGAATTCCTAATCAAGTTATAAATACACCATATCTGTCAACACCCTAAGGGAAATTACTCTATAGTAATGGAAAATGTCATCTCAATAAGGTTTAAAAACATAGAAAATATCAATGCTAATGATTCGATACAAACTCCCGTATTGCACCGATTGTTGGTTGAAATCTTGATGAATTTGTGTGTCGTCTTGCCTTAGTTGCTTCACAAATATTTCGTAGGTCAAAAGTCCTTTCAAAAACGTACTTTTGGTGTATTTATACCGTGTAGAAATGGTCCCGGATGAAATTACCCTTTCCAAGCCGAAACAGGAAAATACTCTAGGAACAATGCAGTGGCACGACGGAGGGCGCGCCGCCCCACGCGACACTCCAGTGGACATTTACAGAGAGTTGTTTCAGACAGAGTTGGCCTGTTTTGCACAGCTGCACCGCCCCATGCGACGCCCATGTGATGTTTTCTCAGAGTAAATTGTTTTCTTCGCTTTTAGATATCCAGACTTGGCCCTCGACCCCCGAACGTGATCCTGACTTAATTTTTTAGGCGTTTACTCAGACTTCAAAGCTCCAAATTGATCGATGTAGCTCCAAATTAAATTTTTAACTCAGAATCACTTCATGCACGACATAAAATATGTAATAAGTACAATTACTATCATTTAAGCTCACACACATAAAATTCAATAATTGGAGTGTAAAACACGGCTAAAACAAGGGTTTCTAGCCTACGATCAGCGACTTACTCCTAAGTGGGGGAGAGTCAGATATTTTATTTCATCATAAGATGATGGGATAAAAAAGAGATCCTACATACCAGAAATAGGAAAGACAGGTTCAATTTATCAATATCTTCGAGAAGAATACAAAGTATAAGAGGAATAAAGAAGGTTGTACTAGGGCTACAAGCTTGTTGGAAATGAAAAAGGTACGGTATATTTGTTACGAAAGTTAAAGAGATTTATCGTCAGTGTTTAGACAAGCTATCAATGAACAAACGAAGGTTTGAATTAGTTCTAGAAGTTTCGGTTGGGTATGACACAAGTTGAGTACTTGAATACCATTTCCAAGAGATATAAACAAAAGGGGTTATATGCGCATACTTCGCGCGAGATGAAATGCAAAACGAATTTTTTTCTAGTGTATTACTAAATAATATGTGGATGATGTAAACTAGAACATGGTCCTTAAGTGAAAGACACGACACCTAAAGGGAGTACTAATCCTTAAAGAACATGAGTATCATCGAGGTTGCAATAATAACCAAATGATGAAGGTCTATGAGTTGTGGTAATTTTGTAATGATAAGAGTTTCTGGAAGAAAGAAAATGAAATTACAGACTTTGATGTTCAGGAATCGATGGTTAGGGCATGTCACAAACTTGGTAATAGTGGTAATGAATATATTTCCACCAAGTGGGCTTATTAGTTATGTGAGTAGTAAGTTGGGATTTGAAGGCTCTCCAGTTGTAATCGTCATAAAGGATAGGAGATAAACTAGATGTCATGGGTACCAATATGATAAGATAATATCATGATAAAATTATAGAGGGATGAAGGAATGTACTAGACCGATACAGATGACTTTAGGTTGAAAGAGTCTTGATGAAGGGATGATATTGGGGAATAACATATGTAAGATGAAGCTTGATGTTGAAATTATGCTTATGAGAATGATTAGAAAATGGAATCTTCACCCATAAAGAAAAATTCTTAGTATGATTAGTACATAATTTTGAAAATGGAGAACGGATATGTAACATCACTTCAAGCGTTGTGGTGAAACTTCAATTCTAAAAAGAATTACACATAATGTAAGGATGTAAATAAGTATATAACATGTCAAGAATACAGTTGTTATTTGAATGAACATCGCTAAGACCGTGGGTTAAGAAATATGATGTGGTGTTCTTAAAAGGGAATCGCCAATGAAAGGTGTAATGAGACTGAGATGGTAAAACATACTTGTTGGAGGTTGTATGATGTTTTTAGAAAGAGGTGGGGCCATACATGGTTTTACATTGTAATCAAAACTATCTTAGTGGATTTGATCTTATAATTGCCTAACTACGAGGGTATATGGGCGATGAGACATGTGTGATTCATGTGGTTAATGAGGTAATAACTTTAGAGGCAATACTGTCTTCTGATCTCGACAAACAGGTTCACGTATTGAGAATGATAGTTTCATTACGAGGAAGAATCGGTTGAGACTCATGTGATGCAAGTTTGTGGGTTGAGAACTATAGTCATAAATTCAATGAAAGTATTATGGGGTAATCATGATGCCAAGAAGTCCACTTGAAGGATCGCTGAGGGATGTTAAAATCTGATGCGCTCACTTGTTCATGACTGCAAGTATGACTGTTTCTTAGAATTTTTCTTTAGTTCGATGTGTATCACGCTTATTCCGTGAAGCGAGTGAGTAAATTGTTTATCTTGTTTATGAGTTGAGATTCAATACATTATTCATGTAGTTGATTCACATATTGTTCATGGTTGCTAGACCCGTCTCAAGGTAAATACCTTATTATTGTAATGTTGGGAGTGTTTAAGAGATCCCTCAGATGAATTTCACCGCGAACCATTGAGATAAATGAGTTGCTAACATATGAGGATATATTTGTTGATATACTTGATAGACAAGTCCGGAAGCTAAGGACAAAAGAGATAGCATCGGTTAAGGTGTTATGGTGAAGAAGGATATTGAAGAAGCAACATGGGAAGCGTAGGATGACATGAAGAAAAGATATCCTTATTTGTTTTTTTTTAAAAAGAGCTTAGGCTTGAATAGTGTACTAATGTGCCTTATGTTTCCTTCTAAGACTTGCATTGTAATCACTGGTGTTTGGTAAAGTGTATGTAACGACCCTGCCGGTTGTTTTGAGAGTGCTAGTCCCGATCCCCTAATTATTGCTCCCTATATCTCATTTTGTGGTTACTTGACTTGCCGAGGTGCTTGTTTCCGGTTCGTGAGAATTTCGAAGTGGAATGGGACACATAATTCCTAAATTGAAAGTTAAAGTCATAGGAGTCGGCTGTAGTTCTAATGGTGTGAAGACGACTCCAGAATGGAGTTTTGAAGGTTCCAATAGCTTCGTATAGTGATTTTGGCCTTAGGAGTATGTCCCAATATTTATTTAGAGGTCCGTAGGTCATTTCGGTGTTAGTTGGTGAAAGTTGGAAAACTGGAAGATTTTGGAAGGTTTGACCGGGAGTGGACCTTTTGATATCGGGGTCAGATTCAGATTTCGGAAGTTGGAGTAGGTCTATAATGTCAATTATGACTCGTGTGCAAAATTTGAGGTCAATCGGACTTGATTCTATATGTTTCGGTATCAGATGTGGAAGTTTAAAGTTCATAGGCTTGAATTTTGGTTGCGATTCGTAGAATCAATGTTGTTTGATGTGATCTTTGGCCTCGAGTAGGTCCGTTATGTGTTTTGGAACTTGTTGGGATATTCGGACGGGGTCCCGGGGGGCCCGGGTGTGATTTGGATCGAATCGAGAATAATTTGGACTTGTTGATTTCTGCTGAAGCTGGGCTGTTCTGGTGTCATCGCACCTGCAGAGCATTTGGCCGCAGGTGCGGGCTCGCAAAAGCGATTTGGTGATCGCAGAAGCAATTTGGTGATCGCAGAAGCGAGGGGCTTTGGGCCAGGCAGGGATCGCAAATGCGAGGTTATTTCAGCATTTGCGAGGTATTGTTCGCAGATGCGGATATGGCCAGGAAGGCCTGGTGATCGCAGAAGTAGTCTTCCTCTGCAGGAGCACGTGCGCATTAGCACTCCTATGCCCGAAGGAGCAGAAGCGCAGATGCGCATTTAGTCCGCAAAAGCGAAGAGTGTTGGGCCTTAGTGTGGACCGCACCTGCGATAGAAATTCTGCAGGTGCGGAGCCGCAAATGCGGCCATAGGTTCGCAGATGCGAAATCTCTGGGCAGAAAGGGGGATTTTTCAAGGGTATTAATTCATTTTCATTTTGGGACTTTGAGAGCTTGGATTGAGGCGATAATTTGAGGTATTTTCAGAGAAATTATTTGGGTAAGATTTCCTAACTCGTTTTTGATTAAATTCCACTAAACTAGCTTCGATTTCTTCATTTGATTAAGGATTTGGGTTGAAACATTGGGGAATACGGTGTACAATTCTTAGACCAAATGCTTGAGTTTTGAAAGGCTAAATGAGATCATATTTGAATAATTCTTGTATGGTTGGACTCGATATCGAATGAGTGTTCGGTTTTTGTAATTTTGGTCAGGTTCTGAGATGTCGGCTTGGGTCGACCTTTTGGAATAATTTTTCAATTCTTTGTTAAAGGTGTAGTGTCATTATTTAAATTAGTTTCTTATAGTTATATTTATAGTATGTAATTGTTTTGGCTCGATTCGAGCCAATCGGAGTTGGAAAATCGAGGGAAAGGCCTTCTTATTGATTGAGTGAGTGAGGTTTGAGATAACTGACTTGTCTAACCTTGTGTTGGGGAAATCACCTTAGGAATTGGTATTGTTATGACAATTTCTGATATGTGATGGTCGTGTACTCGAGGTGACGAGTGCGTACACGGGGTAAAAATGTTAAAATTCTGGTTTTATCTAAGTAGTTTCCTTTTTATGCTTTAACTGGATTATTTTAGCTTGTATAGTCATCATGTTTAGCCTATTTCACCTGTCTACTTGTCTCATCTCTTCTTTGAAACTTGTACTACATGCTAAGTTGAATTACCTGCTTTCTTAATTCCATATTCCTTATTTAACTGTGGGATTCTTTACTTGAAATTGCTATCCTTGAGATATCGTTGTTTAAGTTGTTATATTTTTGTTTTCGTAATTTTTGTTGAGGTGACTGTTTGGTTGTTGCACGAGGTTTCTGCCGTGCGGTTATTATTGTTGCACGAGGTTTCTGCCGTGCGGTTGTTATTGTTGATATGCATGCGGTGGTATAAGGTCTGGGTGTTGAAACACATGCGGTGAGATAAGGTGGGATTGATACGCGTGGCTCGTAGGGAAACTACTAGAAGTCATGTAGTATGATAAGGTTGGATAAAAATGCGGGATGCAATTTCGTAAAAATGATTTTCCAAACAAATTATAAAAGCTCCGTGGTGATATAATGATTTTCCAGTAGCGCACTGACCTGACCTCGTCACTACTCTACCGAGGTTATGCCTGGCACTTACTAGGTACCGTTGTGGTGTACTTATACTACGCTTCTAGACAGATGTGCAGATCCAGGTACTGCATATCAGACCAGGTACCAGTGAGCTAGTCCATACGTGGAGACTTCAAGGTACATCTGCCAGCGTCCGCAGACCTCGGAGTGCGCCTCTATCTTTATTATGTTGTTTCCTTATCCTCATTAGACTCTAATGTATAGGGTTATTTAGTGTTTATCTTTAGAGCTTGTGACTTATATCTACCAGGTAATGGGAGTTATTATACTTGAATTGTAGTTTTTGCTTATTACAGATGTTGATGGTTTGAAATTTGCCTTAATATTTCAGTTATTCTGCATATATGATTAGGCTTACCTAGTCTTAGAGACTAGGTGCCGTCACGATATTCTGCGGAGGAAATTTGGGGTCATGACAGTGTAATAAACTTTTGTTGGTATATAGAGGTGCATTATGTTGAATGCAAGTCGTGTGGGGCCGTCAAGCTTTATGTAGATCATATACGTGTAATTGGCTGACAGGTGGATATTTTTGGATGGCCCTATTTATAAAGGAGACTCTTTCGAATTTTCGAGAAATTGGATAGTTAGTCAAAAATGATGAATAATAAGAGGCCATTTGGTGCAAAAGTTTAGAACGGGTTATGATAATATATTTGAACTTGATTACGACTTCGACTTGACATTCGAGGACGAATGTTTCTAAGTGGCAGAGATTATAAAGCTCCAGAAATTTTCTAACAAGATTAAGCCTAATTTAAATTGAAGAGAATAATTAGTGAGACCTCGAAGTACGTGCAAGCCCACAAGAAGTTATCGAGATCATTACAATACTTGGACATGAATGTCATGAGGGTTTAAGGTCACCAAGTTGCATGAATAAAGGCATAGATTGAAATGGTTGAGAAAAGATGGAGTAGGAAATCCTAGCAGACCTGCGTAGCCTCCGTAGGTTGCGTAGGCAAAAATAACATGTTGGAAAGAGGGGAGGCTTACACAACTCTTTTGTTTTCTATAAATAGTATGTGACAAGCCAACCGATCATTTTGAGCATTTGCAATTTATTTAGCTGATTGAAGTCTTAAGTATCTTCATATGATGTAATATGACTTGTGTGAATCGTTGGTTTTGGTTTTTAGGTTATTCGGGATTGATTTGGAAGAATAATTCTCAACTAGGAAGCTTTAAGTTGGAAGAGTTGACTAATGTATTTGACCTTGGATTGGAGTTTTTATGGTTCCGTTAGGTCTAGATAGTGATTTTGGACTTGGGCGTATGCCCGAATTTGCATTTGGATGTTTCTAGAAGGTTTTGGCACTATTTGGTAAATGTTGGCAATTTGAAGGTTGGAAAGTTCATAGGTTTGACAAGGAGTTGACTTTGATGATATCGGGTTCGGTTTGTTATTTCAGGAGTTGGAATTGGTCCGTTATGTTATTTGGAGCTTGTGTGCAAAATTTGAGGTTTGTTCTGAGTTCATTTGATATAGTTCGACACGAGATTTGGAAGTTGAAAGTTCATCAAGTTTGATTTGAGGTGCGCTTCGTGGTTTCAATGTTGTTATGTGTAATTTGAGGCATCTAGTGGGTCCGTGTTATGTTTTGAGACTTGTTGGCACATTTGGATTGGGTCCTGGGGGCTTCGAGTGTATTTTGGATGGGTTGCGGACCTTGTTTTGGATTTATTGCATTGCTGATAATTACAAGCCTCTAATGTTTTCGCATCTGCGGTGGGATGGCTGCAGATGTGGTGCTGCAGGTGCGGCCATTTGGGCTCAGATGCGCTGTATGGAAAAGGTCAGTTGGGAGCGCATGTGCAAAGTTATTGCCGCATCTGTGAGTCCGTAGATGCGGACCTGCGGGCGCAGAAGCGAGCCGGTTGGGAGTTGCATTTTGCGCATCTGCGATGATCTTTCCGCAGATGCAGATCCATAGGCACATGAGTATATCCACAGGAGCAGATGCTTGGGATATGAGGGTGACTCGCAAGTGCGAGATTTGTACCACAGAAGCGGTGGTCACAGATGCAACAATGTGACCGCCTATGCGGAAATGCTGGGCAAATTCTATATAATTCGAGGGTTTGTTCATTTTATCATATTTTGAGCTACGAAGCTCAGATTTGGATAATTTTGGAGGAGATTTTCACCACATGGATTGGATAAGTATTTTTTACTCGGTTTTGATTATATTTTGTTATAAAATCTACGATTTATGGTAATTAATTGGTTATTTTGAAAGAGAAATTGGGGGGTTTTGTCTTAACTTTCCTAAAGTGAATATTTTTTAACACCGATTCAGAGTTGGATTTGAGTGACATTAGTATGGTTAGACTCGTAATTGAAAGGGTTGTCGAAATTTGTGAGCTTTTTCGGGTTATCAGGTACGATCTCGGGTTTGACCTTTTGGTTGACTTCGACCTTTATCATTTTTTTCCTTAGGCATTATTTGATGTTTTTGAGTATTTAGCCATTTGGAGGTTGAGACGCGCGGGATGGCATTTCTAGAGTGTTGCTTGGCTTGCTCGGTATTTGTTTTGGCTTGTTTGAGGTAAGTATCTTATTTAAACTTGGTTGAGGCACTAGTTGCCCGAATTATGTGATACCTACGTGCTATGGGTGCACATATGCGTGGGGTTTGAGCCCATGTGCGAGCATCGGGTATTTATCCATGCTCGGGGTATTGATTAGTCTATGATATGCCTTAAATTGACTGTTAAGCTTTAAGTTGTGACATTTCTCATACTTGTAACCCCGCTGTGAGATATTTGATCGATATTTTGAGGTTACATAGAGGCTAAATTTCCTGATTGAACTTAATAATTGATATTCTCATGATGAAATTGCTGACTGGAGATATGATAGCATACTTTGGACATGCATACACTTTAGCATATCACTTATACCAGTCTATGAGAATGAAATCTGATATTCATTGATCATACACATGTACTCTTGTATATTGTTTTCTATGTGATATGATTTGGACTGGATGCCTGTGACCATGTTGAGCGGATTGTATTGTTATGCATGTGACCACGCCGGGCGAATTGTGTTGTTATGCCTGTGACCACGCCGGGCAGATTGTGTTTTCATGCCTGTGACCACGCCGAGCGGATTGTATTCTTATGCCTGTGACCATGCCTGGTAGATTGTGTTGTAATGCTTGTGACCACGCCGGGCGGATTGTGTTGTATGCTTGTGACCATACTGGGCGGATTGTGTTGTTATGGTTGTGACCACACCAGACGGATTGTCATATAGCCTGTGACCACGCCAGGGGGATCCGTTATATTGAGCCTGTGACTACGCCGGGCGGATTATTATATTGATTCTGTGACCATGCCGGGCTGGTAGCACGTTGAATTAGTTGTGCTTGCATGTGGATTTGGATCCATCACTATAGGGTCACTCTCTTATGTTTCTCTCTTGATGTTGTACATGTAGATTGTGAGAAACCGACAGGTTTCTGGTTTATGTTAGCTCTGGGAGAGCTAGTTATTATTAATTGGATCTGGTTGCGCATCGCAACAAACTAATATATAGTTATTGCATTTCATCTTTACTTGCAATTTCCCTGACTGTTTACCTGATTTACTTGCATATCATCTTTATATGCTGGATTATTGACTGAGTAGAACACATTTAAACAAAGAATTGTGAGCACCAAGGTGGTTTTTATTCGTGATTTCCTGATTTGATCATATATTTGTTCTATACTTGTTGGAAATTTTATGAGCTGTACACGTGAAAGCGAGTATCATTTATAATTCTTGCTTCTATTACCTTGCCGAGGTTAGTTAGGATACTTATTGAGTACATGGGGTCGGTTGTACTTGTTGACGACAGATTGTGACGCTCCTTTTTAAAATTAATTTATTTATACTTATTGATTTCCAATAAATATGTTGAAAATATTTTCTAATTAATAATACCTATTTTTATATAAATTAAGTAATTAAAGGTGTTAAATTAATAATTTAGTATTATATAATTATAAACATATTACTCTTACTATTTTTGAAACTATTAAAATAATTCTTACATTCATTACATGGGTTTATAATTAATTAATAAGGTTATTTCTTTATTTTGGTAAAATAGCCTACTATTTCAAAATAAATTCGAAATTAGTGTCACAAATAGGAAAATAAAATATTCAACAATTGATTAACTAATTACAATAATTAGTGGTGTATTTGATGATTATAATTGCTACTACATTTTATTGAAATTAATTAAGTCCATTTAAATTAATTCTAAGAAGGTTAAAGGCTAAATATGCTATAATTGCAATTTCACAATTAAACACAAAATGGCTATTTCCTAAACTAAAACCATCTCAATACCCAAGCCCAATCCTAATCTGACCTAGTCCAAACACCTCCTCACTCCACCTTGGCAATCCATGGCCTTCTCTCCCAACCAATTAGAATTTACCACGTCACACGCCTCTATCACTCACACAAGAAGCACATTCCATCTGAACCGTTAATTAATCTGATCCACGACCCATATTTTATCTCATATTCCCTTTAATTTTAACGCCTCACCAGATTAAATCCTCACCGTCGAAACACGGAGATCCAATGGCTACTGATTTTTCTTATTTTAAGCCTTTAATCCCTGAATTATTAGGGTCGTTGATCTAAAGATTCAACGGCCCATATAACTCCCACCCGTTTAAACTCTTAGAGACGGACTAACCTACCCAGAAACCCTAATCATTCTCCTTTGACTTAGCCACCCCCCTTTCCCCTTCCTCTCTCAATTCTCTCAACTCACAGAACCAAATCAATCACAAACCATGCACAAATTCGTGCAAGGTCATGAATCAACCAGAAAATCATCTCTTCTGTCTTTCCCAGATGTGATTCTCGCGATTCCCTTCCTGTTTCATCACTTGAAATTCAAACACCCAAATCTGAAACCCTAGAATCAAAGTTGCAAAATCAAATCTCCAGATTTCTCTTGTTCTCTATTAAATCTATGGCATTCATGGCCATCTCTTCAGCGTTATCATCATTATTCTTAGTCTGAAGGTCAAGTGTAGCGACCTCTGGACATTGGAGCTTTTGTCTGGTTGAATGTTCCCTCAACGGTCAGTTTCCCCCTCTCAAGTAAAAACTATCACTACTCTCACCTCTGTCTACTCTAATTTCACTCGATGTTGCTCACATCATCAACTCTCCATCACTCTCCACTATCATTTTTATTTTGTTGAAATCTAAAGCATTGAATGCCATTATAAAAGGGGGATTTAATGCTCTCACCTAAAAAACATAAATACGATCTAACTACAGAAGTATCATTAACTACAACAAAAAGTTCTAAGTAGAAAAATCAAAGCTAGGGTTCCTAACTGAGTTTTGATTTCTTTCCTCTTTCCGGTTCTAAGCTTATACTGGTTTGAGTTTTGATCTTAAACGGCTAAGAAAAGTCCTTGTTTGGTTTGTTGCTCAAAGGAAGGTCAGCGAGATTCTTCCTCTTCCTCTCCTTCAATCATTAAATAAAAATCATGCTTATTCTGTTATTTTGTGTTAGTTAACATTGCTTATGATATGTTATAATTAGTTATCTCTGCCTTAATATTAGTTTATGATCGATTATCAAACTTTAGAGTTGTATGTTTCTTTGACAATCTGAAAACAAGGCCATGTACTAATCGACTACTCTTGTAATCTTAATGAATGTGTCATTGAGTTGAGTAGTCTATGTGTTCCTGAGTTTCTGTAATTAATCAAGCACTTTAAATGATTCTATGTACCTATCTTGACTTTAGACCTCCCTGATGTTCTATTATGACCGTCATATATGCTATACTAATTTGCCTTAGTGATATTTACATTTGGAATGATTCACCTGATAAATTAAACTAAAGTGGATATGACTATTTAATAATGAAGACAAGACAGTCATCTTAGTTTGGGTACATCAGCGCATGTCATTTGAATCAATTTCTTCCTTCTGAAGTGTTTCTGTGACTCTGTAATACTTGAATGATCAAAGTAAATGGTTTTCTCTCCACTTTCATAACTGCTTGATTCCATATGTGAGTCTTTTTGTATAAGTAGGGCCCTAAGGTAATTAGGCTGGTCTATACTAAATCTCTGCAGTTAATCTTGTAAGTATCCTGTCAGCTACTGTTAACATAGATAAAAGTATGTTGAGATTTTCTTCAAAAGCCCGATTAAAAGATAAAGTTAGGTTAAGAGTTATAGTATTGTAATTAATTATATTAAGCTAAACTTTATTAATTCTATGATAAAACACATAACCTGTATAACATATCTATGCCTCCTTAATAAAAGCTTCCATTGTCCTGAATTTCTATAAATGATACTGTAAGTCTTATTCCAAGATGTTCGATACTCAACTATGTTGTAATGTTGTAATCCTCTAAGAATGTTTCATGTGTGTATTTGAATTCTATCTTTGGGATTTTCTGCTTCATCTTGTTCTTAAACAAACTCTGCTTGTCATACATGCTCATGTCTATGCCTTTGTTATCACATAACCTTGTTAAGTTCATATAAGTCAACTGTAATTCAATTATAAACTTAGGAGAGATTATATGATGCTTTTGTGCCCTGTTTAAGTATAGCACTGCACATTAACCTCTAATGAGCCTAGTATGAATGTGAGATTTCTTTAGATATCACGCCATTTGTTGAAGTAAGGACCAATTTATTTGTTTAAGTACCTCTGTTGATATTCTTTAAGGATTCTGAAATGGACTGTTAACTAAGTGTGGACATGACTAGAGTATATGATTGCAGTTAAGAATTTCCATAAGTATGAATCTGACCATAGGATTAGTTAGCTTAATGTACATGTATCTTCTCTACCCCTAAATCACATGACTTATTTGTCTTGAGTTTCTGAAATAGCCTGCTGATATTCTAAACATCTACTAGCACTTGTAACTGATTTCTTTGAGCACACATGAAGATGCTTAAAATACTCACAATGTATCATATACTTGAGTTTGGATTGTGGTTACAAGGATATGATTGGTTGTCTTATAATTATGATGCTATTCTATATAGTTGATGTAAGAAATGTACCTAACCATGTGTTATTGTTACTGTTGTATTGAAAGTTACAATGAGTGCCTCTTTGGCACTTAAACCTATAGGGAGGAGTAAGTGTGAGTGTTTAAAGGTATTTAGGAGTAAAGTTTAGTTTGTGATTAAGATACTCTCCCTGACACAAGCACTGCTCGGGGTCCCTGAGATCTTTGTGAACTCTGAAGTGCCAAGGATCCAAAGGGTGTCTTTGCCATGAATGGAATTTTACCTTAATCCTTTAATCACATTTGCTAATCTCTTGAGGGTTAGAGTTAAATGAAACAAAAGGCTTTATTGTAAATTTTCTTACTCTGTTTGACTTTACATTTGTTTTATTTTGTAGTCCTAATTCCTAATGCTTGTTACAGGTCTGTCTTGGGACTTATATTGAATATTATTTGTGTTTAAGCGTTATATTGGACCATATATCTAATGTCTTTCTTTTACTTTTTTAAACATGTGACCAAACTCGGCTTGCTGAGTTCCTAAGAACTCAGTCTCATGTTCTAGCTTGAATCTAGAGTCGTTGAAGCTGCTGCCACTTGTTCGTTGTCTGTAGGCCTAATTTTCATTAGGCCCAAACTATGAGCCCATTCCCTCCCTTTATCGCTTTATATGATCTGCTCTTGCTTTTTTGTATACAACACCGATAATACTTGATTGAATGTTTTCTTTTATCTCTTTGAGTTACTTTAACAACCTAGGTAAGCCTAAAAACCGTAGGTAAAAAAAATAAAAAGTATTGTCTCTTAGTAGTTAAATAATTTCAATTTGTTAATTATTTCTATTATCCAGTTTCATTTCTTACTCATACTAAAAGTTTTCATGAAGTCCTTTTGAGAACTAAAACAGATTTGCAAGGTCGACAGTCTCTCTTTCTAAAAAACCAAAAATCAAAAAATGATTTTCCAAGTCGGGCTTTTCTACAAACCAAGCAAACACCGCTGCAATTAAAGATCATCAAAACGATTCTTCTTCGGAATTTGAGTATGAGATTTGAAATTAATTTCTAAGGTATATCTAACGAAATTTTCTTAATAGTCCTTATTTTATACAAATGACCAGCTTTTTTCAAAAAGTCAAGTATTTCCTACTTAATCCCATTTTACAAGATTAGTAAGTATGGGTATTATAAAAATATTTTCAACACTCTTTTGACATTTCAAAGGCTTGCTTTTAAATAAAACCTACACTTTCTTTTCAAAGTATATATACTACTTCTCTTTCAAACATGATAAGTTTTTAAAACATAACATAACCATACACTTTTAAGCACTAAATAAGTAGAATATAGATATTTAAATTCCCCAACCTAGTCTAAGTCCTATGGAACTACCTTAGGTAGATTCTAGGGGGTGTCTAACACCTTCCCCTCAAAAGAACAAGAACCCTTACCCAAATCTCACTGGTTAGCAGACTAATAGGATAATGATTTAAACAATTGAATAGGTACCATAGTATACCTTTAAATATTAGGTGGCGACTATCTTTTATCATCAACAGGGAAACCACTAGTTGAATCATATTTTGATTCGTGCAAAATAGGCTGCAACAGTATGGCGACTCTACCGGGTATCACACTTAGGTTCTAACCTGTCACGACCCAAACTAACCTTGTCGTGATGGCGCCTATCGTGGTACTAGGCAAGCCGACCTTTCCAAGACTCTTTCAAAATTTTTAACAGAAGTGAATTGAGACATTTAAAATATCTGGAGTTTTTCATAAATACGGGGTAAAACCTAAGTTAAAATATAATTGCGGAAAAATAGCCCGACATCGGGGTGTCACTAAATCATGGGCATCTAGATGACCAAACTAATACAACAAGTGTCTAATTATCAATACAAGACAGAAAGAAATATATAGAAGGGGAGACAAGGCCTTGCGGACGCTGGCAGCTACCTCGTAGTCTCCGATACTCGATCCTCCCGGACTCAACGACCTCCCTAATCAAACACACCTGGATCTACACATGAAGTGCAGGGTGTAGCATGAGTACAACCAACTCAGCAAGTAACAGAAATAAATAAGGAACTGAGAAGCAGTGACGAGCTATACAGTGCAGTTCATTTTAAAAGTTTTCAGCAAAGAGTGAACGTGCTTTCAAATCCTGTGGTATAAGTCAAAACAGTTCGCGATCATGTACAACAGATAACAAGCAAGTGCAACATAAATAAAGCAGGTACAACCTCTCAAGGCAGCAGTCACTCAATACACACTCTTAATTGGTACCTGCGCTCACTGGGGGTGTTCAGACTCATGAGGGGCTCCTACAACCCAAGCGCTATAAGCACGGACAACTCACGTGCTATAATATCATATCTTGATCCGCACGAACAACTCACGTGCTGCACGTACAAATCACGTTCCATAGTATAAATATAAGGATCCGCACGAATAACTCACGTCCTGCACGGACAACTCACGTGCTATAGAATAATACCTCACAACTAGGCCTTCGGTCTTACTCAGTCATGAACCTCTCTAGTCTCATAGCTCTCAATAAAGAAAGGGAAAGCAGCCCAAATCAAGTGTTATAGTATATCATCAGGGAAAAACAAATAATAGAGACTGAGGTAAACATGTACAAGAATCACTATGACTGAGTATAACTACCATGAACGGAATATAGCCTAAGCATAACTTCTAACATGAAAGGCAGTCAAGTTCTAGTAAAGATAGGAATGCATATAAAGACAAATAAAGGCAATTATATACTTCACAGTCTCCCAGGACGGACCAAGTCTCAATCCCCTATGGTGTACAGCCATACACCTGTCACCTAGCATGGGCGCCACCTCCAAACAATCACATTATACCAAACTCCGAGTTTCATACCCTCAAGACCAGATTTAAAACTGTTACTTACCTCAACAACGTAGAACTCCTACTCCAAAATTCTCTTGCCCCTCCATTCGGTCTCCAAATGCTCCGAATCAATTCACAATCAGTACATTACCATCAATTTATGCTAAAGGAATGAATTCCACAAGAAAAATACCAAATTAGACTCAGAACCCAAAATTGGCTCAAACCCGGCCCCTGGTCCCACGTCTCAAAATCCTACAAAATTTACAAAATTAGAAATCTCATCCACTCACGAGTCCATACATACAACATTCATCAAAATCCGACATCGTTTGGTCCTTCAAATCCTTAAATTTCTCTCCACAAATCCAACAATGCCCTAACCCCTCATTTTCACTAATTACATGATTCAACAACGAGAAATCACCATATATACGAGTAGTAGGGCTCAAGCAACTTACCTCACTGATAGCCCTTGAATCACCCTTCAAATATTACTCCCAAAGCTCCAAAAACCGACTTGAAAATGGTGGAAATGAACCATATTCGCGAAGGGTTCTATTTATGGTTTCTACCCAGGCTTTTCGCACCTGCGGACCATTTCTCGCTTTTGCGCCACTGCACCTACGGAAAAATCCATCGCAGGTGCGGAACTCACTTATGAGCCCAGGTTACGCATCTGCGGCCAACCTGTCGCACCTGCGCGTGACACGTCACATCTGCGAAGCCAGCCTTCTTCCTCTTTTCCGCATCTGCGCCCCAGGTCTCGCACCTGCGGGCTCGCAGATGCGATAGCCTTCTCGCACCTGTGCATCCTGCCTAGCCTAGCACTGCCCGCACCTGCGAACCCCCATGCGCACCAGCGACCCCGCAACTGCGATTCCTCCTTCCGCAGGTGCGGATATAGCAGTAGCAGTGGCTTCAACTGCATTTTCCAACTTTGACAAATCTGTTAACCACCCAGAATCACCCCGAGGCCCTTGGGACCTCAACCAAAAATACCAACAAGTCATATATCAACATACAAACCTAGTCGAACCTTCGAATCACTCAAAACAACACCCAAACACCAAATTACCCTCAGATTCAAGCCTAAGAACTTCTAAAACTTCCAAATTCGACAACCGATGCTGAAACCAAACAAACCACGTCCGAATTACCGCAAATTTTGCACACACATCACAAATGCCACTACGAACCTTCTCCAAGTCTCAGAATTCCATTCCGACCCCGATATCAAATTTTCCATCGCGGACCAAAAATTGTCAATTTTCCAATCTCGCCAATTCAAGCCTAATTCTACCACTGACCTCCAAATCACATTACGGACGCGCTCATAAGTCCAAAATCACCTAACAGAGCTAATGGAACAATCAGAATTAAAATCTGAGGTCGTTTACACATAGGTCAACATCCGGTTGACGTTTCCAACTTAAGCTTCTACTTTAGAGACTAAGTGTCTCAATCCACTCTGAAACCACTCCGGACTCGGACCAACTAACCCGATACATCATAATATAGCTAAAAAGCACAAAACGAAGCAGAAATGGGGGTAACGGGGCTATGACTCTCGAAATGACCGGCCGGATCGTTGCATCCTCCCCATCTTAAATAACTATTCATCCTCGAACGGGTCTAGAAACATATATGGAGTCTCGAATAGGCATGGATATCTGCTCCGCATCTCCCGCTGAGTCTCCCACGTGGCCTCATCCACAGGCTACCCTCTCCACTGCACCTTCACTGAAGCTATGTCCTTTGACCTCAACCTTCGAACCTGCCGATCCAAAATAGCCACCGGCTCTACATCATAAGTCATATCACCCTCCAACTGAACAATGCTGAAATCCAAAACATGGGACAGATCTCTAATATACTTCCGGAGCATGGAAACATGAAACACTGGGTGCACACTTGACAAGCTGGGTGGCAAGGCAAGCTTATAAGCCACCTCCCCAATCCTTTGAAGCACCTCAAAAGGCCCAATGAACCGGGGGCTCAACTTGCCCCTTTTCCCAAACCTCATAACACCCTTCATGGGTGATACCTTCAGTAAAACATTCTCATCAACCATGAAAGATACATCATGGACCCCCCTATCCGCATAACTCTTCTGCCTAGACTGCACCGTGCAAAGCCACTCCTGAATCAATTTCACCTTATTAAATGCATCCTGGACCAAGTCTGTACCCAAGCACCTAGCCTCATCAGGCTCTAACCATCCAACCGGAAATATACACCTCCTCCCATATAAAGCCTCGTACGGAGCCATATGGATACGCATCTGATAACTGTTGTTATATGCAAACTCCGCGAGTGGCTGAAACTTGTCCTATGAACCCCCAAAGTCAATGACACAAGCGCGCAACATGTCCTCCAACATCTGCATAGTGCGCTCGGACTACCGTCCGTCTGAGGGTGAAAAGTTGTGCTCAACTCAACCTGAGTACCCAACTCTTGCTGCACGGCCCTCCAGAACTACAAAGTGAACTGAGTGCCCCTATCTGAAATGGTAGAAACTGGGACACCATGCAGTCGAACAATCTCTCGGATGTAAATCTCAGCCAACCGCTCTAAAGTGTAAGTAGTACCGACTGGAATGAAGTGCGTGGACTTGGTTAGCCGATCCACAATAACCCAAATAGCATCGAACTTTCTCGAAGTCTATGGGAGCCCAACGACAAAGTCCATGGTGATCCGCTCCCACTTCCACTTCGGAATGTCTAATCTCTGAAGCAAGCCACCCGGTCTCTAATGCTCGTACTTAACTTGCTGATAGTTGAGACACTGAGCTACAAACCCGACTATATCCTTCTTCATCCGCCTCCACCAATAGTGCTGCCTCAAATCCTGGTACATCTTCGCGGCACCCGGATGGATAGAATACCGCTAGTTGTGGGCCTCCCCAAGAATCAACTCTCGAAGCCCATCTACATTAGGCACACATATCCGTCCTTGCATCCTCAACACACCGTCACCACCAATAGTCACATCTCTAGTATCACCTTGCCAAACTCTATCCTGAAGAACAAGCAAGTGAGGGTCATTATACTTACTCCCCCTAATTCGGTCATAAAGAAAAGACCTGGAGACCACGCAAGCCAATACCAGACTAGGCTCCGAAATATCCAATCTCAGAAGCTGGCCCACTAAGGCCTGAACATCCAATGCCAAAGGTCTCTCTGCTACTGGAAGATATGCTAAACTCCCCAAACTCTCCGCCTGGTCGCTCAAAGCATCGGCCACAACATTGGCCTTCCCCGGATGGTACATAATAGTGATATCATAGTCCTTAAGAAGCTCAAACCATCTCCGCTGACGCAAGTTAAGATCCTTCTGCTTAAATAGATGTTGTAGACTTCGGTGATCAGTATAGATCTCACAATGAACCCCATACAAATAGTGACGCCAAATCTTCAAGGCGTGAACAATGGCTTTTAACTCAAGATCATGGAGAAGATAATTTTTCTCATGGGTCTTCAACTGGCACGAGGCATAGGCGATCACCCTACCCTCCTGCATCAAAACACAACCAATGCCTATCCTTGAAGCATCACAATACATGGTGTAAGAACCTGAAGCTGATGGCAGAACTAACACTGGAGATGTGGTCAAAATGGTCTTGAGCTTCTGAAAGCACTCCTCACACTCGTCTGACCACCTGAATGGAGTACCCTTTTGGGTCAATTTTGTCAAGGGCGATGCAATAGATGAGAATCCCTCCACAAAGCGACGGTAGTAACCCGCCAAACTAAGAAAGCTCCTAATATCCGTGGTTGAGGACGGTCTAGGCCAACTCTGCACCGCCTCTATCTTCTTCGGATCCACCTAAATACCCTCACTGGACACCACGTATCCCAATAATGCTATTGAACTGAGCCAAAACTCACACTTGGAGAACTTTGCATAAAGTTTCTCCTCCCTCAATCTCTGTAATACAAACCTCAAATACTAAGCATTGTCCTCCTGGCTATGAGAGTCCGACAGGATGTCATCAATGAATACAACAATGAATGAGTCCAAATAGGGCTGGAATACACTTTTCATCAAATGTATGAACGCTGCTGGGGCATGGGTCACCCCAAACGACATCACTAAGAACTCATAATGGCCATATCGGGTACTGAAAGTTGTCTTAAGATTGTCTGAATCCCGAATCTTTGGCCGGTGATAACCAGACCTCAAATCAATCTTGGAGAACACACTTGCTACCTGAAGTTGGTCAAATAGATCATCAATACGTGGCAATGAATATTTGTTCTTGACTGTGACCTTCTTCAACTGCCTGAAATCAATGCACATTCTCATGGAACCACCCTTCTTCTTCACAAATAGAACTGGTGCACCCCAAGGTGACACACTAGGTCGAATAAACCCATTATCAAGGAGTTCCTGAAGATGTTCTTTCAATTCCTTCAACTCTGCCGGTGCCATACGATGCGGTGGAATAGAAATGGGCTGAGTGCCCGTCACCAAATCAATACCAAAGTCAATATCCGTATCAGGCGGCATGCCCGACAGGTCTGCAGGAAACACATCTCAAAAATCACGTACCACCGGAACAGAATCAATGGTAGGAGTCTCTGCACCAACATCCCTCACAAAAGCCAAATAAGACAGGCACCCCTTCTCAACCATACACCGAGCCTTCAAATATGAAATCACCCTACTTGGTACATAATCTACAGAACCTCTCCACTCAACCCATGGCAATCTCGGCAGAGCCAACATCACGGACTTTTCATGATAATCTAGAACAACATAAAACGGAGATAACCAATCCATACCCTATCACATCAAAGTCAACCATACTGAGCAACACTAGATCCACTCGGGTCTCCAGACCCCTAATAGTCACCACACATGATCGATATACGTGGTCCACAATAATAGTATCGCCCACATGAGTAGATACATGTACAGATGAAACTAAAGACTCGCGGGGCATATCCAGAAAATGGGCAAAATACGAGGAAACATATGAACACGTGGAACCAGGGTCAAACAATACAGAGGCATCTGTGTGACAAACTCAGACAATACCTGTAATCACTGCATCTGAAGCAATAGCATCTGGTCTGGTAGGGAGGGCATAAAAATGGGCCTGGCCACCCCCTGATCTGCCTCCCCCTCTAGGGTGACCCCTAGCTGACTGGGCTCTGCCCCTAGCTGGCTGAGCTCCACCCCTAGCTGGCTGAGCGGGTGGTGGAGGAACTTGTGCTGGTGCTATCGGCCGAGTACTCCGTTGTGGAGTCCCATCCAATAGCCTAGGGAAATCTCTCACAATGTGACCAAAATCTCTGCACTCGAAACAGCCCCTCCTCTGACGAAACTACTGCTCCTGTTGCCCAAAAGAACTACCCGAGGATACCTTAGTGAGCAGGGCATAATGAGAACTCTATGCTGTTAGTGCACTGAATGATGTCTGGCCCTGCTGATGACTGTGAGAACCATGGCCAGATGATGCACCACGGTGAAATGGCCAAGTTATCTGAGCCTGTCTGAAATGACGACCTCTACTGTGCTGGAACTGACCCCCCAAAAGGAGCACTGTTGAATCCACCTTGACCACGAGGACTCTTGGCCTCCCTCTCAACCCTCTCCTAACTGCGAACCATGTCAATCTTCCAAGCAATGTCGATAACCTCATCAAAGGTAGCACCAGACACCCTCTCTCTGGTCATGAGCAACTGTAGCTGAAAAGTGATACCATCTATAAACCTCATGATCCTCTCCCTGTCTGTGGGAACCAACCAGATAGCATGACGGGCCAACTTCGAGAATCGCATCTCATAATGCGTCACAGACATGTCACCCTGGCAAAGCTGCTCAAACTGCCTGTGCAGCTCCTCTCTGCAGGACTGAGGCACGAACTTCTCCAAAAAGACCACGGAAAACTGCTGCCAAGTAAGGGGTGCTGCACCAACAGGCCTATGCCTCTCGTAAGTCTCCCACCATCTGAGTGCAGCCCAGAAAAATGAAAGGTAGTGAATGAGACCCCACAATTCTCCAGAATACCAGCAGTACGGAGTATCGTCTGACACCTGTCTAAGAAGTCCTGGGCATCCTCTCTCTTTGTGCCACTGAAAGGTGGTGGTTGGAGTCTCCCAAACCTCTCCAACCTATGCTGATCATCCTCAGGCATAACAGGAAACAAATAATCTTGTGCAGCTGCAACCGGCTGGGCTGGTGTTGTCCCCGGTGTCTGGAGTCCCTGAACAACCTGCTCGGTTGTGCGAGCGACGGGAGTCTGAGTGCATGTGCCTCCCCCGGCCTGAGAAGTGGCTGCGGTCATCGAGATAGAGACCGCCTGAGCAAGGCCAGTACACGCTGTCAAAATTTGAGATAGGGCCTCCTGAAGACATAGAATAGGCACATGTGGTGCCTGAGCTGGTGCATCAACAACTGGAATCTGGTCCTGATCTGGGACAACTAGTAGATCTGCAGGTACTACCCCAGCTACGGTACAGGCTGCACCTCTGCCCTTACCACGGCCTCAGCCTCTTGCGGCCCTGGCTGGTGGTATTGGTGGCTGTCTCTCCTAACTGGTAGTACGAGTCCTCACCATTTGTGAGAGAATGAAACAACAAATGTTTAGTTACTAGAATCAACAGATTCGCACAACAAGACTTCAAGAATATGGAATTATTTTCCTAAATGTCATGTTGCCTCTCGAAGATAAGTACAGATGTCTCCGTACCGATCCGCAAGACTCTACTAAACCTGCTCATGACTCGTGAGACCTATGTAACATAGGCTCTGATACCAATCTATCACGACCCAAACTAACACTGTCGTGATGGCGCCTATCGTGGTACTAGGCAAGCCGACCTTTCCAAGACTCTTTCAAAAATTTTAACAGAAGTGAATTAAGACATTTAAAATATCCTAAGGATTTCATAAATACGGGGTAAAACCCAAATAAAGACATAATTGCGGAAAAATAGCCTGACATCAGGGTGTCACTAAGTCATGAGCATCTAGATAACCAAACTAATACAACCAGTGTCTCAGTATCAATACAAGACAGAAAGAAATATATAGAAGGAGAGACAAGGCCCTGCGGATGCTGGCAGCTACCTCGTAGTCTCCGGTACTCGATCCTCCCGGACACAATGACCTCCGTAATCAAACACACCTGGATCTGCACATGAAGTGCAGGGTGTAGTATGAGTACAACTAACTCAGCAAGTAATAGAAATAAATAAGGAACTGAGAAGTAGTGACGAGCTATACAGTATAGTTCATTTTAAAAGTTTTTAGCAAAGAGTGAACGTGCTTTCAAATCCTGTGGTATAAGTCAAAACAGTTCGCGCTCATGTAAAATAGATAACAACCAAGTGCAACAATAAATAAAGAAGGTACAGCCTCTCGAGGCAGCAGTCACTCAACCCATCTCAGCGTCAAACTCTCGGCTCTCAGCCCTCAACACACACTCTCAATAGGTACCTGCGCTCACTGGGGGTGTTCAGACTCATAAGGGGCTCCTACAGCCCAAGCGCTATATGCACGGACAACTCACGTGCTGTACGGATAACTCACGTGCTGCACAGATAACTCATGTTCTATAATATCATATTTGGAACCACACAGACTACTCACGTGTTGCACGGACAACTCACGTGCTATAGTATAAACATAAGGATCCGCACGGACAACTCACGTACCATAGTCTAATACCTCACAACCACGCCTTCGGCCTTACTCGGTTATGAACCTCTCTAGTCTCATGGCTCTCAATAAATAAAGGGAAAGCAGCCCAAATCAAGTGTTACAGTATATCATCAGGGAAAAACAAATAACAGAGACTGAGGTAAATATGTACAAGAATCACTATGACTGAGTATAACTACCATGAACGGAATATAGCCTAAGCAGGTTTTAAAGTGTCCTAGGATGACTCGGAGCCCTGTTTAGTATTGTATTTCTTATCAACGTGTTGTCGACCATATATATAATTAGTAGGCTACTTGTGCACTTAGGAAAGTCACCTTTCTTTGGTACTCTAGATCGTGCGATAAGGTTCAAGATAGGAAGCTAATTTCCTCGTCCATTCTCATTTTCCATATGAGTAACTCACGGGTTCAAGACAGCGAGGAGGGAATGAAAGAACCAGTTGCTAGGGGAAGTGTCCTTGTTCCTATTAGGGTCCCCACACCACCAGATCATGTGGTGAGAGCACCTAAGAAAGAAAGAGGGTTGTTTATACCAATAAGCTAGAATGTTTGATATGTAAGAAGAGCCACTTGGGGACATGTTGGATGACTCTCCAAATATGTTATGGTTGTGGAAAGAGGGGGCACAAGAAGAACAAATGCCCTAGGTTGGGTACACCTAGCCCGGTCTGCCCGATATGCAGGCGAGAACATATTGCGTCGTGTTATGAGTATGCTCATGAGTGTGTTAGGGTGGCAGGCTTGGGAAATTCCAAAAGGCCCACACATCAAACCGGCATAGAGATTGTTACTCCCGCCATGAAGGCTTGGAGAAAGGATAGGGATAGTATTTTTGATGTATGCAAAAAGGGTAGATATCAGGTCAGTAGGGCGAGTCAGTTTAGTGGACCTCCAATCTGTTGCGTGAAGTGTAAGAGATATCATTCAAGGGTATGTCACTATGGTACCAATGTATGTTATGGATGTGGAGTCGAGGGGCATCAGTTAAGGTAATGCCATATCAACATAAAATCACCAAGTAATTAACTCCTTAGTACATCATTATGAACACCACATAATTTTCCTTGTTGTATATGAACATCCATATTGAAGAGCCTTCATAAATACGGTCTTAACAAGACGCTGAATCACAAAACATTGCATGTACTTACTTTTCGAACGAGACGCATTATTCGTGAATCCACTCTATCACAAATTCTCTTATTTACAACCTCTCATGGAATTGAGCTTTATAGTTATTTCCTTGATTTGAGTTATAACCCTAGGCTAGTACTTCCCACTTGCTTCCCTAAATTCTCAACAAGGGACTATACCTGATGAATTTCTTACAAAACCTTTTGATTCGAATGGATAACATCTTCTCACTTGTGCCTATGCACGCACCATCATAATATTTACCTATGTGGTATCAAATCTAATGTAAAGCAGTCTAGTGTTGAGATCCTTCTTGATCCACTCTTTCTCACTCCGGTATATGCGGCTCCTATGGTTGGAACAATCGCTTTACTCCTTTGTGAATATTATCATGAATACTTTTCACTGTCTAGTAACACGAGAGCATATCTAAGTACCAATCAAATGTGTACCTATCAATTGAAGGGGTCACTTGTCCGTATAAAGTTTCTGGGAAATATGAGATTTTCACAAATTTGTCACAGGAAGATCTTTTTGTTCACCCATCTCAGTATGACTTTCATGTCCACCTAGATCATGCCTCAGTGAGTAACTCACTTTGTTCCTAGTATTGTAGTTATGTCACGCCCCAAAACCGAGGAGCGTGACCGGCGCTTAACAAAATGAACCCGACCGAGCAAGCCTGTTAGATTTCCTTCTACCCAAACTCATCCACGAATGGAGATAATACATATTTTCATTAATTAGACAAAAGGTTTTCACGTCTACAATACCAATTCATTTCCAATAGTTTCATCATTTTTAAAGTCTCAAGTTGACAAGCAATACAACCACAACATAATATAATTTGACTTTCCCAGCACTAATACACAACCCAGACTATGTCTAAGAAGCCTCTATAGATAAAGAAGAGTACAATGATAATGCCGGCAACAAGGCCCTGGCTATACCTCAAATAGAATACACAAAGTACAAAAGATTCATGACCCCAGAATAAAGAGGGGCTCACCAAGTCAGCTGGGAAGAAGGTGCACTGCTATCACTAATCAATAACTCCTGCTGTGGAACCACCTGCATCCATTGAAAGATGCAGTGCCCCCGACAAAAGGGACGTTAGTACTGTCGAATAACACTAATATGTATAACTAAACACCCTCTCAATATAGTGACAAATAATACAAACAAGATTATCATAATATCAATGAAAGCCTTAATCAACATCAAACCTCAATTTAGGATCAAGACAATGTTCAAATTAATTTCCATATCTCACATGGAGAGATTTGTAGTATCGATATACCATTGTCCACAATACCAGTACCACCGTATTTTCAGTACGAAGTCCGATCACGACCCAATCGGCTAGGTTATCTCATTAGAGACATCAACCAAAATTACTCTCAATATCAATACCACCGTCTTTAGCACGGAGTCCGATCATGACCCGATCGACTAGGCTATCCATTAGAGACATCGACCACAATCACAATTTCAATTATAATTTCTAGCACAATCACATCCATGTGTGCGGCATGGTGTTCGCTCACGACCCGACCGGCTAGGCTGTCTTATTTGAGACATCAACCTTTTTATATAAATCATCGCATTTCATATTACTTTCACATCTTTTTATTTCATTGGAACTAATAGCCATAATTATCAGATCATTCTTGGCACGTTGGCCATATTCAGTATTTCATGCTCACCTTATCGATTTAGAATATCATTATCATCATCAACAAAAAATACAATTCAAATCAAGGTGTGTAGTACACATGTGATCAATTTAGAGTCTAAGGCACATAGAGATATTCCACAAAATTTGGCATAATAGCCTTTATTTGAACTTGAATTAAAGTCGAAACATTATTAATGCACATCCCATACTTTAACACATCCTCAATTGTTAACATAACATGAACAAATCATTTGGGATGCTTGTTGAACATATATCTTTCAACCCAATCTTACTGGGAATAGCCAGTTTCATAATGAATCACTCGGGACGTACATAATTTACATGAATATCGTGGGATTCAATTCTAAGAGAAGAATTTAGCCAACATACCTCACTTGAGCTTTCTTGCACTCTAAATGTTCCGGAATTCTTAGCAACTTCAATCTATTTGCGAAATATAACAAATTAAACCAAAATTAGGAAGATGATCATGGTTCTAGCTCACTTGAGCATTTTATCAAACACTAGGTCTGCATAAGGTTTCAAGGTCCTTTTTATGAAGGATTCCATCATTCCACAACCCAATCTTTACCATATTTAGCTCAACAATCTTCCTACACCCTTTGATAACACATGCATGTAAAATAAACAACCCTCATGCCCAAATATTATCTTGCTAATTATCCATTCCTACACAAAATTCAAAATTGAGGATTAGGGTGTATAATCTTACCTCTAGGATGAAAACCTAGTGAGTTTCCCTCCTTAATATTCAAACACTTGAGAAAGAATTGAAGAACAACTATTGAAGAACACCATCGCACTCTCGGGTACTCTCTCTCACTCTAAAGTGTCAGGTTATTGCTCAAAAATGACCCAAAGAGTGTCTTTACCGAAATAGGGTCGGGTTTTAAAAACCCAAAGATGGAGCTCCGGCACGGTTCTGCGGTCGCATATGCGACCGCATAATGATTATGCGGACCCCATATCGGTCGCATAATTGCTGACAAAATGATCAAAAATCTGTCTGTGTATGTGGTCCGCATAACTGTTATGCGGTCTCATAATGCACCGCATAACAGTTATGCGGTCGCATAGTCGACCACATAGTTGCTGCCAGATTTGGCCCTTTCCTACTCACTTCTGCGGCCATTATGCGGCCCGCAAAGTGATTATGTGGTCGCATAATGGACCGCATAAACACGTTTTTCAGACAAAAATTTTCCTTTATTTTTTGGTACATTGTTAAACCCAATCAACTATCAGGAAGGGTTAAGCTATCAGAATGAT
The DNA here is from genome assembly GCA_000715115.1 of Nicotiana otophora. Taxonomy (NCBI): domain Eukaryota; kingdom Viridiplantae; phylum Streptophyta; class Magnoliopsida; order Solanales; family Solanaceae; genus Nicotiana; species Nicotiana otophora. The sequence goes on from AWOL01S0017793.1 coordinate 131,999, forward strand.
AATAATCTCACAAGTGTTCAACTTCTTTTTCAACCTCATGGGCTTGTGGCATATTTATTCCTTGTGTCAGTTAATGTTAAGAGTGTAATGCAACTTCATGTATTTTGAAACCCATATCACATTCAGGGTGACAGAATATTCTCATTTTGAGTTAAAATAATTTTCCCTACACTCCAGGAGACGACTGGTGTCACGTACTTCGCTATTTCTCCTTGAGGCTTACTATTGCCGAACAAGGTAAATTTGGAATGAAATAATTGTTGTTGTGCTTTTCTTTACTAATAGTCTTCCAAGAATAACTGATGCTAATGTCTTTATCCTCTCGATCATTCCTCCCATATATCACATGTCTAAAATGACTCACTTCGTTTACATCTTAAGATCATGTACATAGTTCCTACTGTATCAATGCCTACTAGGCAACTTTATGCTTATTTGTCGAATCAATGATGTCATCACAATGATTAACCATGTCAGCACTATTGGTAGTAACCTTCATATCTCTTAGGATATAACCTCCTGAAATACCCTGCTCAGCACCTTGATGGATTCTTGAGTAATTTCAGCTAAAACTCGAAACCTTGTTGTTCCTATTTATAGTAAACCTATGGGGGTTGAAGGTTAAAACATGTCAAAGAAGAAGCATCATCCAATGATCAAACATATTGGGTAGGAAAGTTTATGGTCATATTCATACTAGTACATCTTAGAATAATTGTTGAAGGTCGCCAAAGGTTTAGTTTGGATGTTCGCAGTAAAGATTTAGAGTTGAAGAAAGTGAACAGATTATTCTCAGTATTTTCTACATGAAGATATTATGTAAATTGCTAATAAAGGTAAAGTATGTTTAGTCACATTAGGCCTTATGAAATCTTGAATGAAATATGCCGAACTATGAGTATGATGTTTCCCCATCATTGTCCTCCATGTACCCGGTATTTTATGTATCTATGTCTAAGAAGGTAGTTGGAAATCCTTTGTCTATCGTTCCGGTAAAATCTAGTGAAGGTGAAGTTATTAGATAATTGGCCTTTGAGAGGTACTTAATTTCCATCCTTGTTAGATAAGTCCAGAAGTTGAGATTGCCTCCATCGTGTGTTATGGCAAAGTATGTGAGTCAAGAAGGCCACCTCAAAGGCCGAAAGTATTAAGGAAAGAAAATGTTCTCACTTGATTGTATAGTCAAATGATTGTGGATCGAAAGTTACTTTCTATGTATTATGATTTAAATACGTGCAACTCATATTCGGATATTACTTTTGATAATATAATGCCTGTAATGTTGAGATTAGTGCTGCTGATATATATATATATATATATATATATATATATATTGTGATACTTTGTCGAGTTGTGAATGTGTTGTTAGGAGTGGTTTTGGTGATTCTCTAGCAGGTGGATAGACCAATTACAAAGGAGACTCTACCGGAATTTCTGAAAAATTTGGGAGCTTGAGATATGTAAGATAAGAGATGGGTTATCTTAGATGTTTGGGGCGGACTATACTCCTCATTAGAGGATGAATGATCCTAAGTGGGGGAGGATGTAAGGCCCCGGAAATTTCCGACAAGTAATTTAAGGTTTTGTGGTGTTTTTGGGCTGAACATTACGTTGGAGAGTTGAATCATTTTGACCTCACGTTGCCCAGCTCCTAGCGTGCCAGACCGTGCTATATCCCTCGCGAAGCCTGGTCTGTAGCGCGCTAGACTGTGCTATATCCCTCTAAAAGCCTGGTCTGTAGCGCGCTAGACCGTGTTATATCAATCACAAAGCCTGGTCATTAGATCACTACATAGCTCACGAAGCCTGGTGTGTAGCTCACTGCAGAGCTTGCCTAGCCTGGTCTGTAGCACGATCCGGAATTCGGAGGCTCCATTCTTCTATTTTTATAACCCGACCCTATTTGATTAAAAGCCCTTGGGGCTCATTTTGAAGCCAAAAAACTGAAATTTTAGAGAGAAGAGGGGAGTGTTCTAGAGAGAGAGAAGGAAGCCCCAAGTACTTTGTTCATCAAGATCTTTTCCAAGCTTTAAAATTCAACAAGAAATCTCACAAGATTTTCACCCAAGAGGTAAGGGCCTAACCCTAGTCTTCAATTTCGAGTTTGGGTAGAAGATGGGTAATTGGGAGTATGATTCTTGGGTATGAGAGTCGTTATTTATGCATGCATGTAGCTATGAGGATGGTGGGGAGGTAATTGAACTAGTATGAGTAAACTCTTGGTATTGAATTGATTGTGGAGTGAAGGAAATATTGTGGAAGAACCTTGTCATCAAATTCGCACACCTAGTGTTTGATAAAATGCTCAAATGAGCTGAAACCATGAATATCTTCCTAATTTGTATTTAATTTTGTTATGTCTCAAAATAGATTGAAGTTGCGAGGATTTTCGTAACATTGTAGTAATTTAAGGAAAGCTCAAAGCGGGGTATGTTGGCTAAACTACTCTCTTAGAATTGAATTTCATAATGTTCCCATAAGTTTCAAGTATGGTTGGCTCAAGTTCCTAATTCCCATGTTCCGAGTTATTCCTAATTAATTCGAATATCCCGAGTAAGCAAAGTGTCGAAAGATGTATGTATTCAAAATGTGTTCCAATTACTCCTATCACATTATCTTATCCTTCAGGAATATGTCCAAGAATGATATGTGTTTTAAAATATTAAGGCTTTGAGTCGTGTTTCAAATGAAAGTTATGATGCCAAATTGTGGGAGAAAAACTTGATGTGCTTAAGACTCTTAATTGCTCCTATGTGTACCTAAAGTCTTGATTTGAAATGCCTTGTTGTTGATAATCTATAAAATGCTGGAAAGTGAAAGAAGAGGGTTGAAGATGTAAAGGGTGGGCACCGTGACGATAATAGAAGTTATACTTGTGGCTAATAGTACCAATAAAACAAAATGATGTGAGAAAGGTTATGAAATTAGCCTTGGTTCAACTGTTACAAATGGACCTCGAAAATAAATTTGCCTAAAAGCCTATGTCCTCAAGTCGTGCCCCAATGTGGCTGTTTTAACTAATGTTATGCTTTGTAAGTATTTCCAATATGTTTTAATCTTTTAATATTCACGAGTAGAAATTGTGTATTGCCCTTTTGGGGAAAAGTATTTCAAGAATAAATGGTGTGTCACTCGTTTATGATTTTAACTTGTGCTTCGATTGCTAATCATCTTGCTCCATTCTTTTGAAAGGAAACTATTTTTTTTAAAACCTTCATTACTAGTAAACTTAAAGTTGTGGATTCCAAAATATTCCGTATGTTGATGCTTATGATGATGCTCCTTGAAAATTAAAAAATACAAGTTTGGAATATGAAATACGGTCATTGTGCCATGAATGAAGAATATATGTATGGCCAAGAGAGCCAATGAAATAATGATGTTGTAAGTGGTTGAAAGTACCGATGCGGCTATATACGATATGAAAGGTTATGAGGTAAATCCGTTTGTATTATTGTTTCCTTTGAATTCTAATCAAAAAAATGTTTTTTTGGGAGTATCGTTAGTCATCGAGGAAGGGTAGGTTGAAATAACCTAACCCCAAAACTTCATGTGCCGTTGTAGGAGTGCATTGTGATTATTCCCCTTATTTGGAATGAGATTGATGTGATGAGAACATTCCCCTTAATGGGAATGAAATGATTGCTAGCAGAGGGTGATGTCGATCCACACGACATTGTGGTGAGACGGCCTAACCGATCGGGTCGTGATCGGATGCCATGCCACACATATGGTTGTGATTATACTTGAGATTGTGATTGAGATAATGATTGTGATTGTGGTTGATGTCTTTGGATTAGATGGCTTAGCCGATCAGGCCATAATCAGAATCCGTGCTAAATTCACAGTGCTATATAGGTACTAAAGATCTCCCAACCAAAATAATATTATCTTCGTATTTTGGAAATTTGTATGTTTTAACTTGGCATTTTGATATCATTGATTGTTGATTGTTGATTCCATGGTTTTTCCTTTCTTATATAGGCATTCTATTTTAAAAGAAGACAATTAGATTTACATACTAGTAATATTTCATATGTACTAACGTCCCTTTTGTCGGGGACCTTGCATCTTTAATGGATGCAGGTGGTTCATCAGCGGGCAACTTTGGTCCTCGTTAGCAGTTACTCTGTTTTCAGTCGGTTTTGGTGAGCCCTACTCTATTCCGGGGCCTCGTTACTAGTACTTCCATAGTACTCTTATGTTGTACTTAGAGGCTCTGTAGACAGGTTGTGGGTGGTGTTGGATGTTGGGAATTGAACTAGAAGTGTTAGTATTTGGCAAACATATTTTTTTCATTATATTGATAAACTCGCAATATTTTGGAAATCGTAAACAAATTTCTTTTGAGAAATGGGAAAAGAATGGGGAACATTTCACTCTCCTCAAGTATATCTCTTGATATTGATTTCATATTGTTCATGGGTAAGATTCGATAGAAGGCATCAAGTAGGCTTGCTCGACCGGATTATCTAGGTTGAGCACCGGTCGCGCTCCCCGAAGTCCGGGCATGACAAATGTTAAGAGTCAAAAATAAAATAACTGAATTTTTATATAACCCCCCCAAGGACTGGTAGTAGAAGTCATGAGCTACGAAGACATAGATTTAGAAAACTTAAATGAAATAAATACAACATATCTTTGAAATGTATATGAACAGAATTCCAATCTAAAGCTACCAAGGACAAGTAATAGCCATAACTGGAATGCAGGTACATCTTCAATGACAGCCCTCGCCATACACAACAGCATAAACACCAAGATTTGCACGTAAGGTGCAGAAGTGCAGTATGAGTACAACCGACCCCATGTACTCAATAAGTAACTTAACTACCCTCAGTGAGGTACAAGAAGTAAGAACTATAAATGATACTCACCAACGCCTGTACAGTTCATAATTCCAACAAGTATAGAACCGATATATGATCAAATCAGGAACATCTCAGGTATAACCGCTTTGATGCTCCAAATTCCTTATTTTAAAATGTTTTACTCAGTCAACAATCCAACATATAAGCAAGACATGTAAGTACAACAGGTAATAGTAAAGAAAATTGTAAATAAGAGTGAAATACAATAACCAAATAATAGTCTGTTGCGGCGCGCAACCCGATCCAATAACCATAAGCCAATAAGGCATGTTACGACGTGAAACCCGATCCAATAACAGTAACCAGCTCTCCCAGAGCTCACATCAACCAGAAACCCGTCGGTTTCTTATAATTCATGTGTACACCACCAAGAGAACAACATGAGAGGGTGACCCTAGGAGGATGGATCCATATCCACACGCTGCATGGACAACTCACGTGATGCATGAAGAACTCACATGCTAATAACAACAACCGCACAGACAACTCATATGTTGCACGGACATCTCACATGCTATAATATCAATATCTGATCCGTACGGACAACTAACATGCTAATAATATCAATCCATCTGGTATGGTAACCAGCATAATATCATAATCCGCCCAGCATAGTCAAAGGAATAACAACACAATTCGCCCGCCATGGTAACTGGCAGCCAGTCCAAATCATATCACACAAGAACACATGTATATGATGGATAAATATCAGATTTCATGTTCCTCGACTAGTATAATAACATTCAAAAGTGTAGGCATGTGCGATGTATCCTATCATAGCTTAAATCGACAATTTATCACAGAAATAGCAATTACCAAGTTTATTCAGGGAATTAGCCTCTTTGTAACCTCAAGCATGGCTCAAATAGTTCACAACAATGATACAAATATGAGAAACATTATATCGTAAAGCTTAACAATGCACTCTAGGCATATCATAGCCTAAGCACAACCCTGAGCTTGGATAAATACCCCTAGTACTCGCACATGGGTTCAAAACCCACACATATGCGAACCCATAGCACTTAGCTACCACAGATAATTCAACAAACTAGTGCCTCAACCATGTTTTGATAGTATACTTACCTCAAACAAGCCAAGACAAATATCGAGCAAGCCAAACGACACTCTAGAAATGCCATCCCGCGCGTATCGGCCTCCGAGCGGTTCGAAACTAGCCAAAAGCAACTCAAGAATATCAAATAATGCCAATGTAACAAACGCAATCGATAAAGGTAGAATCTTTAATCTAAGGCCCAAGGTCAATCAAAAAGTCAAACCAAGGCCCGCACCTCAAAACCCGAAAAATTCACCAAATCCGACAACCCATTCAATTATGAGTCCAACCATACTAATTTCACCCAAAACCGACTCCGAATCGATATTCAAAACTCAAAAATGCACTTTATGAAATTTTAGATAAAAACCCCCAATTTCTCTTTTGAAATCATTAATCAACTGCCAAAAACGAAGATAGAATCACTAAATAAAATCAATACAGAGTAGAAAACACTTACCCCATTTGGTGCCCCAATTGTTCTTCGCGATCGCAAAGATGGAGGTGCGATTGCGTAGAGGAAATCTAGAGCTGGACACTTTCTTCATCACGGTTGCGATTGGAAGTCCGCATTCATCTAGCATTGTGTTGGTTACAGTACGCGTTCGCATAGGGGTCATTGCATTCGCATCGAGGTGAGCTGAGAGCTGGGAGCCGGTCCGTGTTTCCTCTTCCACGTTCGTGTGGCTCAGTCCGTGTTTGCGGAGATTTGGCATATGTGGCACCGCGTTCGCATGAGGAAGCTCGCAAAGGCGTAGAGTATTTCAGGGGCAGTGCATTTTTCTTCTTCGCGATCGCGATTCAATAATTCGTCTAGTGATTATAAGTACTCTATTTTCGGAGGTATCGGCCATATTAGCATATTTTGAGCTGTGGATCTCGGACCAACAATGAAAATATGAAGAAATATGGTCTGAAATCAATCCGAAACACGCACGATCCCCTCGGGACCCCGTCCGAACATACCAATAAGCCCCATAACATAACACGAACCTATTCGAGGCCTCAAATCACACATAACAACACCAAAACCATGAATCGCACCTCAAATCGAACTTCATGAACTTTTGAACTTTCAAATTCCAAAAACTCTTGCCGAACCATATAAAATCAACTCGGAATGAGCGTAAATTTTGCACACAAGTCCCAAATGACACATCCAAGCTATTCCAATTCCCGAACCACAATCCGAACCTGATAGTATCAAAGTTAACTCCCGATTAAACTTACGAATAGTCCAAACCTTCAAATTGCCAACTTTTGCCAAATAGTGTCGAAACCTCTAGAAACATCCAAATGCGAATCTGAGCATATGCTCAAGTCCAAAATCAACATCCGGACCTAATGGAACTATCAAAACTTCGATCTGAGGTCAAATATGCAAGAGTCAAAATTGGTTAACTCTTCCAACTTAAAGCTTCAAACATGAAATTCATCCTTCCAAACTAATTTTGAATCACCGAAAAACCGAAACTGACGATACACACAAGTCATAATACATCATACTGAGCTACTCATGCCCTCAAACCACTAAGCAAAGTGAAAACGCTCAAAACGACCGGTAGGGTCATTACATTCTCCCCCACTTAAATATACGTTCGTCCTCGAACGTGCCAAGAGTCGTTCCAAAGCTATCAAATCGCCATGTAACCTTATCATGCACATACCCGGGGGTGATCCCACATCACCCCAACCCATATAAGTCCGTCAACTCAACATAACCGAAGTTGTTTTCTTTAACATTAGCTGATAAACCTTGGAACCCACTTTCCAGCATCCTGAATTCCTCACAAGACCCGAATCTCGCATCTATACACTCTATAAGTCTGATCAAGCTATATCAAGTTATAACCATAACCCAATATATAATCACATGATATACCACATAACTAGCATACTTGTAGCTATAATTTCCAATCATCGTAGCTGCTTAAAAATAAACACAATACCGGTAATGAACCTTAAATCAAATAAAAACATTATTATAAACCTTCGTACACTGCCAATGATGAATGAAACACGCAGAAACTCATAATTACCCATCATATCAACAAGTCATGGAGCTCTCTCGCCTAACTATAACCACAGCTCAAATTCTAAGCTGACTTCCGATATTACTCTGCCAAACACATCGTAATCAAATTCGATAACAGTCACTTCAGGCCCAAAGACTTCATCTCATCAAATTCAAGCTACTCTACTGACATGCCACACCAATACTACCTAGAGACACAAATTGTGCAATCCGTGCACCAATAAGCAACAGTTCAAATGTATTCAAACATGGAAAATGACTCAAATGATAGAACCGCCGTGCAAGTTCAACAGATAACACCACAAGCGCAATGCTACGAACCCATCACACATAGTAGAACCAAGACACACAGATCTAACACAAAGTATCATAGCTAATCATAACTCCACTGCAATGCGCGACCCTATCCAAACACCGGCCCATATGAAATACCTCAAGCCACAACGCTCCAAAATCAACAACTACACATAACTCGACATCAAGTACACGAAATGTATGCCCATAACCATGGAGAAGCAAATAACATGATATACCATAGCCGGGAAAGACCATAACCAAGGCGCTATCAACCATTCAACACCCCAATAACCATCTCGCTTGAATTCCGCTACAAGGCCCATACAGTACCATGTCATGTGTGCATAAAACCACAAATCACAACCCCTCATAGTATAGAAGAGTAACACATAGAACATATTATATGCGAATCAAATCAATTCTAACCAAATGGCACATCCCTCAAAAATAGCAGTACAAAATCAACCAATCTGACTCGGCATAGAATACACATCCTTATTAGGCCTACCAATGAGCCCCCAAATCAACCCCGGTTATCGACAAATAAATAAATAATCCTCCAAAAGTCCACGACCTAACTCATAAAACATACTACCATCTGGCTAGCTTTAGCCACATCTTCACAGCTCACCATGATGAAAACATATGCTTCTAAGAACTCCCAGTCTCCAAATCCATAGAACACATAAATCACTATAGCTGATCCCAACTTCACCACTCGAATGACTAACACATCTCTCATACACAACCATTCCCACGAGAAATATTTCTATAAATCTTCCGTACCACGTAGCAAAATCTGAACATTAACAGTTGATCAACCAGGCGAGTACCGCAATGACAACGAAGCATCCGTAAGTCAAAACACAGTGCACCTTCTGAAATGCGCACTCTTCTCAGGAAACACCATGTAGTAATAACATTCATCTAATCATCTTAAACCGTCCATGATGTCCAAAATTCATGACCTTCCCTCCAAAATTGTACAGTCACCTTGTACATGCAATTCTCAATCCCACACGACGCACCGCATCTATCATGCTATCATGTGAAAAACACGAGAATCTCATTATCAACTCTTAGTCACAAGTAGAATACATACCTGATCACTCAAAAACCTTTCACTTGATCTCATCAAGGAGAAAATCACAGTACGCAATATACTTCTCATGCTGGTAGAAAATATCCATCCCAACCCATGGTAGAAATCATCGAGAACTCTACGAAACCTATTTGCACATAACCAAGCGATCAGAACTAAATTCCTCGAACCCAACCAAGTCACGCAGGTCGCCAAGACCAAGAGTATTGCCATAAAATGTATGTAGAGTCTCACCACATCGGATTAACCAAAAGAACCGATTATACCCATTGCCATGCTGACCCAATCTATTACCAAGTCATTATATTTCTCCGAGTTTCTTCTGAATTTCCTTCAAGTTAACACTTCTCCTTTCCAAAACACCACGATCCTTATCCAAATCTCACCACAAGAGATTCTAGCATAAAACTATGTCGTCCTAAAGCCCATAAGCTGTTGTATTCCCTCTTAAGCACCCCAAAAGTACCACAACCGACACACACACTCTGAAGAGACCTTCTGTTAATTTAAAGATGTTCCTTTTACCTTTCGTATACTAAAATGTAGAATCCATAGTGGTACAGAAATACCGCAAGTCCCGGAATCATCCAATGCAAATCTCAAATCTTAGCCATATATAAATTCGCAAAAGATTCTCAATTGCCACTTATCAATCTTGAATCCATTAGAACCTTCTCGAGAGTCATCCATTCTGCTAAAATCTCAATTGCACCACCCAAACGGGTTGAACGACCTGTGGCCCATTAGCATAATAACACCCAATGAAGTAATCCATACCTCTAAGCAACCGAGTGAATCCTTTTTCTTGTTACATTACATCCATCATGAATAACAACCCTGTACCATTTCTAAGACTTCCATATATCCATAAGGTGTAATATATCATACATCCAGAAATTCCTTGCTCAAGTCATCCTCAAAACTAACCTCTGAGTCATAACCAATCTATAAGTATGACTCAAGCTGAAATCGGTACAACACATAATCGTGCAATCAAATTATCGATAGCAGACTCCCCCACTTGGCTCAAAGCCATAGAACAAAACATCTGATAACTCACATACCTATACTCTATTACCGCCATAATCTCGCACTAAAATTAAACTAAATCTTGCGCAACTTCATGCAACACAAACCATCGAATACATCAAATCATTTGTAGGTTCATACCCATTCTCATGACACTCAGGTCAGCTTTCATAATCGATCCGAACTCAAATCACAACACATTTAACCCACTTGTAGAAAATAAACTCTCTACACTACATCATAAGGATAACACATCCGTAGACCACCCCGTAGGAGATAACTCACCTGCTTATCCTCAAAATGACATCCCTCTATACCCTTCCACAACCACAACTACTACGCAATTACTTAATCTTCCTAAGTTTGAACTCATCAACAAGACATGAGCATCTACTTTGTTCTACAAATAAACAACATGAAGGGTCCCTCAATACAATCAGAACTCGAGACTGTACAACACATCAAGACATAATTCAAGCATCGAATAGTTCTTTTCACATCCCAAGAAAACTCTTCTCGTCATATCCAAACCATCTGAACACACCTCGCAGTCACAACATAATCATCATATAGCCATCCAACCACTCACTTAGCCATCAACCCCGATCCTAAGGGCACAACCAGACATACGAGTCCAAAGCACATGCTCAAATAACTAAAACCACTGAGCCGAAGTTGCGGTCTAAACCTGGCCTCAAGCCCTCCAGACTGTCCCATCACCAAAACACGGAAAACACATCTCACACCTCATCCACAGAATCACAAGTCGTCCATGCATAACTGATACTAAACGCTCACATATGAATACGAGTGAGTGCAAGGAATTCAAGGAGATATGCTTCAAGCTAAATCAATGTTGCACGATAAGGAAAGAAATATGAGAGGTTTATCCTAGATGCCCTGTAGCCTCTCGAAGATAGGTATGGACGTCATCATACCAATCCACAAAACTCTACTAGACATTTGCTCATGACTCGTAGAACCTATGAACCTAGAGCTCTGATACCAACTTGTCACGACCCAAATCTAATCCGTTGTCATGGACATCTAACACAACCCTCTAGGTAAGCCAAAGAACAATAAAACACAATATAGTGTTAATGATAAGAGTCAAAAATGAAATAAATGATTTTTATACAATTCCCCAAGGATTGGTAGTACAAGTCATAAGCCACTAAGACATAGATTTACTAAACTGAAATGTAATAAATACAACATATATTTGAAATGTACATGAACAAAATTCCAATCTAAAGCTACCAAGGACAAGTGATAGCCATAACTGGAACTCAGGTACATCTTCAATGCCATCCCTTACCAAACACAGCAACATCAACACCAAGATCTGCGCACAAGGTGCAGAAGTGTAGTATGAGTACAACCGACCTAATATACTCAATAAGTAACCTAACTAACCTCGGCGAGGTACAAGAAGAAAGAACTATAAATGATACTCACCAACGCATGTACAGTTCATAATTCCAACAAGTATAGAACAAATATATGATCGAATTAGGATAATCTCAAGTATAACTGCTTTGATGCTCAAAATTCTTTGTTTTAAAGAGTTTTACTTAGTCAACAATCCAACATATAAGGAAGATATGCAAGTACAATAGGAAACAGTCAAGAAAATTGCAAATAATGGTAAAATGCAATAACCAAATAACAGTCTGTTGCAACGCGCAACCCGATTCAATAACCATAAGCCAATAAGGCCTATTACGGCGTGCAACCCGATCCAATAATAGCAACCAGCTCTCCCAGAGCTCACATCAATAACAAACCCGTTGGTTTCTCATAATCCGCGTGTACACCATCAATAGAAAAACATAAGAGGGCGACCCTAGGGGGATGGATCTGTATCCACACACTGCACGGACAACTCACGTGCTATAATATTAATATCTGGATACGCACGGACAACTTATGTGCTGCACGGACAACTCACGTGCTAATAATATCAATCCACCTGGCATGGTCACATGCATAATATCATAATCCACCTGGCATAGTAACAAGCATAACTACACAATTCGCCCGGTGTGGTCACAGTCACCCAGTCCAAATCATATCACAAAGGAGCTAGTATACAAGAACACATGTGGATCATGGATAAATATCACATTTCATGCTCCTGGACTGGTATAATAATATGCTAAAGTGTAGGCATGTGCAATGTGTGCTATCATAGCTCAAATGGACAATTTATTTTACCAAGTTTATTCAGGGAATTAGCCTCTTCGTAACCTCAAGTAGGGCTCAAATAGTTCACAACAATGATACAAATATGAGAAACATTATGTCATACAGCTTAACAGTTAATTCTAGGCATATCATAGCCTGAGCACTACCCCGAGCATAGATAAATATCTCGATACTCGCACATGGGCTAAAAACCCCACACATATGCGCACCCGTAGCACAAAGCTATCACAAATAATTTAGGCAACTAGTGCCTCAACCAAGTTTAGATAGGATACCTACCTCAAACAAGCCAAGAAAACTACCGAGCAAGCCAAACGACGCTCTAGTAATACCATCCCGCGTGTACCGACCTCCGAGCGACTCGAAACTAGCCAAAACCAACTCAAGAAAATAATGGCAAAGGAAACAAACCCAATTGATAAATGTAGAATCTTTAATCAAAAGCCCAAAGTCAATCAAAAAGTCAAATCTGGGCCCACACCTTGTAACCCGACAAAACTCACCAAATCCGACAACTCATTCGATTACGAGTCCAACCATACTAATTTCACTTAAACCGACTCCAAATCAATTCTTAATACTCAAAAATTCACTTTATGAAATTTTAGACAAAAACCCCAATTTCTATCAAATGCTAACAACAAAGATGGAATCACAGAATAAAATCAATACTGGTTGAAAACACTTACCCCATTCCATGTGGAAAAAATTGCCTCAATGCTAAAATGGCTCAAACCTCCAAAAATAGAGTGCTTATAATCACTGGACGAATTAATGAATCGCGATCGCAAAGAAGTAAAATGCACTGCCCCTAAAATACTCTATGTGTTCGCGAGCCTCCTCATGCGAACGTAATGCCCACATATGCTAACTCTCCGAGAACACGGACTGGCCACGTTAACACGGAAGAGGAAACACAGACTCCCAGCTCTCAGCTCAGCTCGATGCCAACTCGATGACCCCTATGCGAATGCGTACTGTGACCAACACAATGCTACGCAAATGCGGTCTTCCAATCACGACTGGGATGAAGAAAGTTCCAAGCTCCAGATTTTCCTCTATGCGATCGCACCTCCATCTTCGCGATCGCGAAGAACAATTGGGGCACCAGATACCAGCTGAAACCAACAATGAAAATATGAAGCAAAATGGTCTGAAATCAATTTGAAACAAGCCCGAGCCCCTCGGTACCCCTTTCGAACATAGCAACAAGTCTTATAACATAACAAGGACCTACTCGAGGCCTCAAATTACACATAACAACATCAAAACCACGAATTGCTCCTCAAATCAAACATAATGTACTTTTGAACAGTCAACTTCCAAAACTCGTGCGGAACCATATAAAATCAACTCGGAATGAACTCAAATTTTGTACACGAGTCCCAAATGACACACCAAGCTATTGCAATTCCCGGAACCACAATCCAAACCCGATATCATCAAAGACAACTCCAAATCAAACTTATGAACATTCTAAACCTTCAAATTGCCAACTTTCTCCAAATAGTGTTGAAACCTTCTAAAACATCCAAATGCAAATTTGTGCATACTCCCAAGTCCAAAATCACCATCCGGGCCTAATGGAACCATCAACACATTTATTTGAGGTCAAATACTCAAGAGTCAAACTTGGTCAACTCTTCCAACTTAAAGCTTCAAACATGAAATTTGTCCTTCCAAACTAATTCTAAATCACTCGAAAAACGAATTTGATGATACACACAAGTCATAATACATCATACAGAGCTACCCATGCTCTCAAACTACCGAGCGAAGTGCAAATACTCGAAATGACCGGTCGGGTCATTACAAGGTACTTCCATGAAATGGCATCTTCAAATTCAAATGCATGACATAAGCTTAACAATGAAAGAGAGAACATGAAATAACAACTACGATTAAATGCATGAGAGTAACTCAACAATGGGAAGAATAACATGTAATAACAACTATTAATAAATGCATATAGGGAAAACTCGACAATGGAAACTAGAACATGTAATAACAACATCAATTAAAACATGTAAGAATAATCATGACAACGAAAGATAGAACGATTAATAACAACATCAATTAAATGTATATAAGTGACCTAAAAGTCTAAAATGGATCAATTTTCACATATAAGCCAGTGTGCACACTCGTCACCTCATGTCTTCCACATAATTCAAATAGTACGATTAAACCCAATCATAAGGGATAGTTCCCCCAGACAAAGTTAGGAAAACTACTTACCTTAACCAGGCCAAATCAACACTTAAAAATGACTTTCTTTTAAAATTCACCTTCGCACGGCTCAAATGTAATAAAAACGGCATAATATCATCAAACAATGCAGGAGAAACCAATTATGATTCATAAAGCTATGATCTTTATAAATTCCCCAAAAGTCAATAAAAGTAAACCCCGAGCCCGCACGGTTAAAACCCGAGTCCAAGAGTAGATCTCATAATACCCATAACCCTATGAATCCATATATATGTTTTGTTTTCAAATCCGAATCCAATTCAAACCTCAAATCTCAAATTTTCATTTTTCGAAACATAGATAAAATCCCCCAAAACTTCTCTTGGATTCCCATGAATTTGATGTTAAATCTCATAGATAATCATGTAAGAAAATTTACGAAAATCACATACCCAATGGTTGTATGTGAAAATCCCTCTACAAAATCACCTCCTCTCGAGCCTAGGGTTCTAAAATATGAATAATAAAGCTAAGCCCCATTTTCTAGCCATTTTGTTCAGGTGAAGATGTCGTAATTGTAAGGCACCGTAAATGTTTGCCAAGGAATTCAAGGTTTCGTGGTACCGAGGTAGGATTATCTGATTGAGGTCTGTTTCACGACTTTAGAACTGCTTCGCGGGCCGCATAATCATCCCGGAGTTTAGCAGAAATTTGTTGAATTTTGAAGGTCGATTTGCGGCCCATTTTGCGGTCGCATATCCATTTCGCGGTCCGCACATTCATTGAAGATTTTGAATGAAGATTCTTTTGGGTGATTATGCGGTCCATTTTGTATCCGCATAAGTGGTCTGCGGACCGCAGACCTGTCACAGACCTGTCCAGACCATTCCAGTTTTTGGGTATCACTTTTGCGTTCCATTTTGTGGATCGCATATCTGTTCTACGGTCCGTTATGCGACCGCAGAACTGAGTTCCGAGGGTCCATTTTCCCTATATTATAACCCGACCCCAATTTAATAAATAGCCTTTGGGGCTTGTTTTGGATCAATTGTCTGATGATTTTAGAGAGAGGTAAGAGTATTTTAGAGAGAGAAAGAGACAATCTAGCATTCTAATCATCCAATCTTGCACCAACTTTCAAGAATCAAGGAAGTCAATCACTAGATTATCATCTATCTGGGTAAGCCCTACTCCTAAGCTTTCATGCAAGAGGTTATGAGTTCTAATGTATTGTGGGGTTGGAAATAGGCCATGCATGTGACAATAGGTTGTAGTATGTGGGATTAATGAACCATTTTGGTTTGTTTCTTGTGAAATTAGTTGAGGGAGGAAGGGATTACCATTGTAGAGCTTTATAGTTTATTTTTCATAGTAGGTGCTGGACAAAATTCCTATGAGAGTTACACCATGAGAATCCTTCTAATTATTATCCAATTTTTGCTATCTTCCTATAGATTGTTATTGTTATAAGTGTTGGGTGTTGTAGAAACTTAAGGAAAGCTCAAACAAGGTATGTTGGCTAAACAACTCTCTTAGAATAGAATTCCATGATGTTCTCGTATGTTTCATATATGGATGGCTAAATTTTCTTATTCCCATGTTTCGAGTTGTTCCCAATAAATTCGATTGTCCCGAGTAAGCAAAGTGTCGAGAATTATGTATTCAAAATGTGTTCTGAATGTTCCTATCACATTATGTTATCCTTCGGGAATATGTTCAAGAATGATATGTGTATTAAAATGTTATGACTTTGAGTCATGTTTCAAATGAAAGTCATTATGCTTAACTTGAAAAGAATACTCCATGCGTCTAAACTCCAATTGCTTATATGTGTACCTAAATTCTTGATTTGAAATGGTTGATTGTTAATAATCTATAATGATGCTTGAATGTGAAAGAAGTGGGTTGGAGATATACTGTGTGGCCAACATGCCAAGAATGAAAATTATACTTGTGGCCAATGATGTCAATGAAATGAAATGATGTGAGAAAGGTAATAAAACTAGCCTTGATTCAATTGTTCCAAATTGACTTCGAAATAGATTTTCCTAAAAGCTTATGTACCCAAGTCATGCTCAAATGTGGTTGTTTTGACTATTGCTATGCTTTGTAAGTATTTCCAATGTGTTTTGAGCTCTTATGTCTTCATGAGTTGAAATTGTGAATTGCCCTTTTTGGGGAAAAGTATTTTAAGAACAAATGATGTGTTACACATTTATGGCTTTAACGTGTGCTACGATTGCCAATCATTTTACTCAATTTCTTTTAAATATATCCATTGTGTTTAAAGCCTTCATTGCCAATAAAACTAAAATTGTGATTTCTGGAATATTCTATTTTTTGATATTTATGTTGATGAGGCATGAAAGTAAAGAAATAAAAGTGTGGAATATGAGATACGGCCACCGTGCCATGAATGAAGAATCATAAGTATGACCAAGATAGCCAAGGAAATAACGATGTTGTGAATGGTTGAAAATACTTATAACGATATATATATATATATATATATATATATATATATATATATATATATATATATATATATATATATATATATATATATATATAGTGTGTGAAAGATAAAGAGGTGAATATAAAATATATTTGTACTTTTGTTTCCCTTATGTGTAAAACAAAAAAAATATTTTCTTGGGAGTATCGTTAGCCACCGAGGAAGGGTGGATAGGAATAAACTAATCCCAAAACTACACGTGCCGGTGTAGGGTGAATTATGATTATTCCTCTTATTTGGGATGAGATTTTTGTGATGAGAATGTTCCCCTTAATTGGGATGAGGTGATTACTAGAAAAGGGTGATGTCGATCCATACGACATTATGGTGAGATAGCCTAGCCGGTCGGATCGTGATCAGACTCCATGTCGCACACATGGTGGTGATTGTGCTGAAAATTGTAATTGAAATTGTGCTTGAGATTGTGATTGAGATAATGATTGAAGTTCGTGATAGTAATTGTGAATGTGGTTGATGTCTTCGAAGAAGACGGCCTAGCCGATCGAGTCGTGATCGGACTCCGTGCAAAATCCACGGTGGCATATCTATATCGGTACTAATGATCTCCCAACCAAAAATATATATATTAGTCGGCATTTGGATATTGTTGATTATGACTTGTTGTTTCTATGGTTTTCCCTTTCTTATATTGGAATTCTATTTTGAAAGAGGACATGTAGCTTTACATACTAGTACTATTCCATATGTACTAATGTCCCTTTTTCCGAGGGCGTTGCATCTTCAATGGATGCAGGTGGTTCATCAGCGGGCAGTTTTGATCCTCGTTAGTAGTTACTCTCTATTCAGTAGATTTTGGTGAGCCCTACTCTGTTCCGAGCTTCATATCATTTGACGTTGTACTTTATGTTTTGAGGTATAGCCGGGGCCTTGTCTCCGGTACTTTCATACTACTCTTTTGTTGTACTTAGAGGCTCCGTAGACAAGTTGTGGGTGGTGTTTGATGTTGGGAATTAAACTAGTGAATGTTTGTATTTGGGAAAATATGTTTTTCTTCATATCTATAAACTTGTAATATTTTGGAAATCATAAATGAATATCCGCTAGTAATGGAAAAAGAATGTGGAACACTTGACTCTTCTCATTTTTATCACTTGCATTGATTCTTATGTTGTTAATGGACAAAGTTGGGTAGAAGGCATCTAGCAGATTTGCTTAACCGATGTATCTCGGTTGAGCCACGGTCGCGCTCCCCGAGGTCGGGGCGTGACAAACATGGTATCAGATCCAGGTTTTATAGTGTCCTAGGATGTCTCGAAGCCGTGTCTAGTAGAGTCCTTATTATCGGTGTGTTGTCGACGACATCTTCAATGTGGAGGCTACTTGGACATTTAGGAATTTCACCCTTCTTTGATACTCCGGATCGTGCAATAGAGCTCAAGATAGGAAGCTAATTTCTTCGCCATGTCTCATTTTCCAGAAGAGTAATCCACGAGTTCGAAGCAGCAATGAGGGAATGACCTCGCCATTAAATATGGGGGAGATTGCATGAGAGTGCATTGGGAGAATGTGTCGAGTCGTGGAGGTATTGGAAGAACTTGTTTCTAGGGGAAGTGTCCTTGTTCCTATCAATGTCATCGCACCACCGGATCATGTGGTGAGAGTACCTAAGAAATGAAAGAGGGTTGTTTGTACCAATGCGCCAGATTGTTTGATCTGTAAGGAGCGCCACTTGGGGAGATGTTGGATGACTCTTAAAATATTCTATGATTGTGGAAATAAGGGGCACAAGAAGGACATATGTCCTAGGTGGGGTACACCTAGCCTGGTTTGTCCGATATACGATCGGGAACATTTGATGTCGTGTTGTGAGTATGATCATCAGCATGTTAGGGGTGGTAGATTTGGGCAATTCCAAAGGCCTGAGCAGCAAGTCGATACATAGATCGTTACTCCCGTTATGAAGGCTTGGAGGAAAGATAAAGGGGATGCTTATGATGTATGCAAAAAGGGTAAATATTAGGTTAGTGGGGTAAGTCAGTTTAATGGACCTCATCCTCATTGCGTGAAGGGTGGAAGATGTCATTCAGGGGTATGTCACTTTGGTTCCAATGATGTGGAGTCAGGAGGCATCAGTTAAGGCACTGCCCCGTTAATCTAAAGTTACCAAGTAAGTTAAGTCACTCCTTAGTACATCATTTCGAACACCGCATACCTTTCCTTGTTATATATGTACGTCTATATTGAATGCATGCATAAACACGATCTTAACAAGAATCTGAATCACAAAACATTGCATGTATCCACTCTTTGAAAGAGACTCATTATTCATGAAGCCTCTTTATCACCATTCTCTTACTTACACCCTCTTGAGGAATTTAGTTCTATAATGATTTCCTTGAAATGAGATATAGACATAGGCTAATACTTCCCACTTGCTTCCCTAAATTCTCAACAAAGTACGATACCAGATGAATTTCTTATAGAACCTTCTGATTCAAATAGATAACATCTCCTCACTTGTGCGTATGCATGCACCATCACAGTGTTCACCTACGTGGTATCAAATCTAATGTAAGACAGCCCAGTGTTGAGATCTATCTTGAGCCTCTCTCTCCCTCACCTATGTATATGGCTCATGGGATTTAAGGAATCACTTTACTCCCTTAGTGAACATTATCATAAACCCCCTTCACTATTTGGTAACATAAGAGCATATCTTAACACCTAACATATGCGTACATGTCAATCGAAATGGTCACTTGTTTGCATGAAGTCTCTATGAAATTTGAGATCCTTACACCTTCGTCATAGGAAGATCTTGTGTCGCCCATCTTAGTATAACTTTCATGTCCACTTAGGACATTCCTCAGTGAGTAGCTCACTTTATTCCTAGTATTGTAGTTGCCCATGACGTGGCCTTGTATTGCAGTTTGGGAGTTAATATAACAGAAACATGTCCAACTCATAACAAATGTTCATTTTCTCTTTACACCTCTAAACATGTATTAATTATGTTCCTTAGTTAGTGAATTAATTGTGCTAGTTTCCTGACATTTGTTGGATAACCATGAGAGATCGCATCCTTGCATATGTTGCTACAACACTTCTTTTTTAATAAGAGTTCTTAATAGGCTCTCTGTCAAGACTAAATGCACCTTTGGGGTTATCATAGCATCACGTCTGCTTCACATGTTTTCCTTTCTTTCATTACCATCTGGGTACTTTTCAAGTCATAAAAATCCATGATGAACTCATTATGAACATCTGCAAACCTTCCATGATTATTTTATAGTGTCTCACTGGGTTCCGTTATCTTTAAGCACTCGGCTTCTAGAAGCATTAAGTATGTCATTGTCATGTGCAGAGAATTTACTATCCTTAATGTTCCACATCTCTGGGTGGATAAGAGTTAATTGTCTTTCTCCCGGAGCATCATATCACCCATTAGAACCTTTCTAACCAATAATGTCATAATGATGATTAACCATGTCAGCGCTATTGGTAGTAACCTTCATGTCTCTTAGGATACAACCTCCTGAAATGCCCTTCTCAGTACATTGATGGATTCTTGAATAATACCAGTCCAATCTTGAACCTCGTGGTTCCTATTTATAGTAAATCTATCGAGAGTTGTAGCTTCAAGCATGTCACAAAATAAGCATCATTCTATGATCGAACATATTGGGTAGGAACTCTATAGTCGCCAAAGGTTTAAGTTGGGTGTTTCACATAGAGATTTAGAGTTGAAGAAAGTAAACAGGTTATTCTCAAGATTGTCTCCATGAATATACTATGTGAATTGTTAATAAAGGTAAGATAGGTGTAGTTTACATTTGGGCCTTATGGAATCTTGAAACAACTAGGACAAGCTATGAGTATGATGTCCCCCATCATTGTTCTCCATGCACCCGGTGTTTCATGTGTCTATGTCAAGGAGGGTAGTTGGGAATCATTTTTCTATCATTCCGGTGTAAGCTATGGAAGGTGAAGTTAATGGGTAATTGGCTTATGAGAGGTACCTAATTGTCATCCTTGTTAGTTAAGTCCGGAAGTTCAGATTGCCTACGTCAAGTGCTATGTCTAAGTCTGTGAGTCGAGGAGGTCGCCTCGATGGCCGACAATGTTGTGGGAAGGGAATATTCCCACTTGTTTGTAGAGCCAAATGGTTGTGGTTGAAAAGTACTTTCTATTTGTTATGATTTAAATGTGTAGAGTTTATGTCAAGATACCACTTCTATTAATATAATGCCCTTAATGTTGAGGTCGGTGTCATTAATATATATTATGATGCTTTCTTAAGTTGTGGATGTGTTGTTAGGAGTTGTTTTGGTGATTCTCTGGCGGGTAGATAGGCCCAATTACAGAGGAGACTCTGTCGAAATTTTTGAAACTTTTGGAGTTAGTCAAATTGGGGGCTTATGATGTGTGAAAGAAGAGATAAATTATGTTGGGTGTTTTGGGCGGACTCTACTCCTCATTCGAGGACGAATGATCCTATGTGGGGAAGGATGTAAGGCCCCGTAACATTTCGCCAAGGAATTTAAGGTTTCGTGGTATCGAGGTAGGCTTATGTGTTTGAGGACTATAGAAATTCTTGGCGGCGAGCAAGCTCGCCATGGTACGGACTTTTTGGGTTGAAGAATACTCTAAGGAGTGGATGGAAATGTTTGGTAGAAGAAGGCAATTTTGTGGTCTGTTTCACTACCGTATAACCATTTTGCGGGCCGCATAATCATCACAGAGTTGAGCAAAAAGTTGTTCAATTTTGAAGGTAGTTTTGCGTCTCATTCTATGGTCGCATATCTATTTCGCGGTCCGCACATCCATCGCAAATTTTGTATGAAGAATTTTGTTCGGTGATTATGTGGTCCATTCTGTGGCCGCATAAGTGGTTTGCAGACCGCAGTTTTTGGGTATCACTTTTGCGTTCCATTTTGTGGATCGCATATCTGTTCTGTGGTCCATTCTGCGATCGCAGACCTAAGTTCGGAGGACCCATTTTCTCTATATTATAACACGAAACTATTTTAATAAATAATCTTTAGGGCTTATTTTGGATCGATTGTCTGATGATTTTAGAGAGAGGTAAGAGCATTTTAGAGAGAGAAGGAGAAAACCTAGCATTCTAATCATCCAATCTTGCAACAACGTTCAAGAATCAAGGAAGACAATCACTAGATTATCATCTATCCGGGTAAGTCTTGCTCCTAAGATTTCATGAAAGAGGTTATGCGTTCTAGTGTATTGTGGGGTTGGAAATAGGCCATGCATGTGACAATAGGTTGTAGTATGTGGGATTAATGAACTATTTTGCTTAGTTTCATGTTGAAATTGGTTGAGGGAGGAAGGGATTACCATTGTAGAGCTTTATAGTCTATTTTGCATACTAGGTGCTTGACAAAATTTCTAAGAGAGTTACATGATGAGAATCCTTAAGATTATTATCCGATTTTCTCTATCTTCCTATAGATTGTTATTGCCAGAAGTGTTGGGTGTTGTAGTAACTTAATGAAAGCTCAAACGAGATATGTTGGCCAAACTACTCTCTTATAATTGAATTCCATAATGTTCCCGTAAGTTTCAAGTATGGATAGTTAAATTTCTTTATTCCCATGTTCCGTGTTGTTCCCGATAAATTCGATTATCCCGAGTAAGCAAAGTGTTGAGAATTATGTATTCAAAATGTGTGTTGGATGTTCATATCACATTATGTTATCCTTTGGGAATGTGTTCAAGAATGATATATATATTAAAAAGGTTATGACTTTGAGTCATGTTTCAAATGAAAGTCCATTATGCTTAACTTGAAAAGCATACTCCATGTGTCTAATACTCCAATTGCATATATGTGTACCTAAAGTCTTGATTTGAAATGGCTGATTATTGATAATCTATAAGGATGCTTGAAAGTGAAAAAAGTGGGTTGGAGATATACTGTGTGGCCAACGTGCCAAGAATGAAAATTATACTTGTGGTCAATGGTGCCAATGAAATGAAATAATGTGATAAAGGTAATGAAATGAGCCTTGATTCACATGTTCCAGATTGACTTCGAAAATAGATTTGCCTAAAAGTTTAAGTACCCAAGTCATGCCCAAATGTGGCTGTTTTGACTATTGCTATGCTTTGTAAGTATTTCTAATGTGTTTTGAGCTCTTATGTCTTGATGAGTTGAAATTGTGAATTGCCCTTTTTGGGGAAAAGTATTTCATGAATAAATGATGTGTTACACGTTTATGACTTTAACTTGTGCTTCGATTGCCAATCATTTTACTCCGTTTCTTGGAAATAAATCCATTGTGTTTAAAGCCTTCATTGCTAATAAACCTAAAATTGTGATTTCCGAAATATTCTATTTTTTGATATTTATGTTGATGAGCCATGAAAGTAAAAAAATAAAAGTGTGGAATATGAAATACGTCCATGGTTCCATGAATGTAGAATCATAAATATGGCCAAGAGAGCCAAGGAAATAACGATGTTGTGAATTGTTGAAAATACTAATGAATATATATATATATATATATATATATATATATATATATATATATATAGTGTGTTTGTGTGTGTGAAAGATAAAGAGGTGAATATAAAATATATTTGTACTTTTGTTTCCCTTATATGCAAGACAAAAAAATATTTTCTTGGGAGTATTGTTAGCCACCGAGGAAGGGTAGGTAGGAATAACCTTGCCCCGAAATTATACGTGCCGGTGTAGGGTGCAATGTGATTATTCCCCTTATTTCTGATGAGATTGTTGTCATGAGAATATTCCCTTTAATTGGGGCGAGGTGATTACTAGAAAAGGGTGATGTCGATCCACACGGCATTGTGGTGACACGGCCTAGCCAGTCGGGTGGTGATTGTGCTGGAAATTGTAATTGAAGTTGTGCTTGAGATTGTGATTGAGATAATGACTGAAGTCCACGATAGTAATTGTGATTGTGGTTGACGTCAACCAAATATATATATATATATATATATATATATAGATATATATTATTTCCGCATTTATAAATTTGTTATGTTTTGACTAGGCATTTGGATATTATTGATTGTGACTTGCTGTTTTTATGGTTTTCCCTTTCTTATATTGGCATTCTATTTTGTAAGAGGACATGTAGCTTTACATACTAGTACTATTCCATATGTACTAGCGTCCCTTTTGTCGGGGGCGCTGTATCTTCAATGGATGCAGGTGGTTTGTTAGCGGGCGGTTTTGATCCTCGTTAGCAGTTACTCTCTATTCAACTGATTTTGGTGAGCCCTACTCTATTCCGGGCTTCATAGTATTTGACGTTGTACTTTATGTTTTGAGGTATAGACGGGGCCTTATCGCCGGCATTTCTATACTACTCTTCTGCTATACTTAGAGGCTCCGTAGATAGGTTGTGGGTGGTATTTGATGTTGGAAATTAAACTAGTAAGTGTTGATATTTGGGAAAACATATTTTTCTTCATATCTATAAACTTGTAATATTTTGGAAATCATAAATGAATATCCTTTAGTAATGGAAAAAGAATGTGGAGCACTTGACTTTTCTCATGTCTATCACTTGCACTGATTCTTATATTGTTAATGGGCAAGGTTGGGTAGAAGGCATCTAGCAGGCTTGCTTAACCGATGTATCTCGGTTGAGCATCAGTCGTGCGCACCGAGGTTTGGGCATGACAACAATTGCGACCCCAGTTTTGCAAATGCGAAAAAGGACTCATAAATGCAGCACCCAACATCCTAGAGGAATGTCGCAAATGCGACATTGACTTCACATTTGCGAAATATGATCCTCTCGCAAATGCGAACCTACCCATACCAGGACTTGCTTCGGAATTGCGAGTAAGGAATCACAAATAAGATGCCTACCCCCTACTGTCCACTTTGCAATTGCAATGCTGGTGCTCACAATTGTGATAACTGGAGCACCAACACACCAAGAACCAAAAATGTGTTCAATCCAATATGAAACACGTCTTAAACTCACTCAAGCACTCGAGTCTCTACACCAAACATTCACACAGGTCTAAAACATCATACAGACTTTCTCACTTCTTCAAAAAATCACAATAACATCCGGAACCACGATTCAAACATCAAAACACATGTAATTCAAAAGGAAACTCAAGATGTAACGACCCGGGCGATCATTTTGTGTATTGTAGCCTCGTTCCCCTATTTATTGCTTCTTCTATTTTCATTTGTGATTATGTGACTTGCTGGAGTGGTTGGATTGGCTCGAGAATATTTGGGGATTAATTGGGACACTTAGTCCCAAGGTATAATGCCTAATTTGGAAGAGTTCATTGAAGTTTGACTTTTATGTAGACGACTCTCAAATAGAGTTTTGATTGTTCCGATAGCTTCGTATGGTGATTTTGGACTTAGGTGTATGTATGGATGTTGATTTGGAGGTCCGTAGGTTGATTTGATTCTTTTTAGCGAAAGTAGAAAAGTTGAAGGTTTGGAAGGTTGAGAGATTTGACCGAGAGTTGACTTTGTCAATACCAGGTTTGGATTTTGGTTTCGAGAGTGAGAATAGGTCTGTTGTATCATTTGGGAATAGTGTGCAAAATTTGAGGTCATTCAGAGTTGATTTGGTATGATTTGGCGTTAGGTTTAGAAGTTGGAAGTTCATTAGTTCATTAGGCTTGAATTGGGGTATGATACATGGTTTTGGTGTCCTTTTATGTGATTTGAGGCTTTAAGTAAGTTTTTATCATGTTTTATGACCTGTTGGTATGTTTGGATGGAGTCCCAGGGGCCTCGGGTGAGATTCGGATGGGTGGTGGATCATTTTGGGACTTTGAAGATATGATGTACGATTCAGATCAGGTGCAACCTCACCTGCGAGGATTTGGCCGCAGGTGCAGAGTCGTAGAAACGGCCTCTTAGGCAGAGATACAAAGTTGGCTAGTGCTGGGAGAGAGTGCATGTGCAAAGGGTATTCCGCATCTACGAGCCCGCAGATGTGGGCAAGTAAGCGCAGAAGCAGAGGTGAGCAGAGCCATGGATTTCCGCTGATGCGGACGTGTGGGAGCAGGTGCGCATGCGCATAAGTGCAGATGGGACCACAGAAGCAAAAGTATGCCTGAAGGTAAAGAATCGTAGATGCGGAACATTGTCCGCAAAAGCGAAAATGCTGGAGGCTGTGAGGGATCGCAGATGCAACGTTTGGACCGCACTTGCGGAACCGTAGATGCAGGTAAGTGACTGCACGTGCGACAATCGCTAAGAAAATGTTATAAATGAGGGTTTGAGTCATTTTTGACATGGGGAGCTCCTCTAAGGGCGATGTTTGGGAGGGATGTTGCTACAATTGAAGAGGTAAGTGAAATCTAATCACTTTTGATGTAAGATTTTTATTACTCATTGATTAGTATACCTAGTTTACGTAAATTTGAAGTGAAATTTGAGGATTTTAGACTATGTTGTTCGAGAGTGAGATTAGGTGACTTGGAGGTCGATTTGTAGTTGGAATTGGATAAAATTAGTATAGTTAGACTCGTAATCAAATGGGTATTCGGAATTTGTAAATTTTGTCGGATTCCGAGGTACGGGCCCAGGGTTGACTTTCCGATTTTGATTAAAGACTTTAGTTTTATCATTTGTGATTCATTCCTGCAACTATTATTGATAGAATTAAGTTGTTTGTGACTAGATTTGAGTCATTCAGAGGCCGATTCGTGAGGCAAGGGTTGTTGGAGTATTGAGTTGCGTGCTTTGAGGTAAGTAACATTCCCAGACTTGGAATTGAGGGATTTATCCCTAGGAACCATGTTATTTGTGATATGTTGGGGTGACACACATGCTAGGTGACGGACGTGTGGCCATGCACCGGGTTTATCATGATCCTGGTTGAGTTTTGTACTTTGTTGCTATCAAGTCTTATATTATCAGTGATTTTCCTACCTGTTAGAGAAACTAAGCCATGATTCATATTAGAAATCACATTTATGTTATGAAGTTATTTAATTAAGATCTTATGAGGCTATTTCTGTTGTTTGGGTTATCTAATTTAACTGTAGTTATATACTTAGTCATGATTCTTCATTTGCATATCATATCTCAGTGTCTTCTCATTCATTCATTGTTACGTTGCAGGTTATCATTGTTTTTCCCATATGGGGTGTTGTTGGGCTGAGTGATATGAGATTGTGAGCCCGTGAAACTAGAGAGGTCGATGACTGAGGTGGGCCTTAGAGACGTGTTGAGAGTGTTATTGGGGATCAAGATGCATGTCGCAACAGGCCATATTGGCTTTATTATTACTATTATGTGGATCGGGTTGCACGCCGCGGCAAGCCTTATAGGCTTTTGATTAGCACTTCCGCAGGATCCGACCCTCAGGAGTCTGACATACCAGAAGTGAGCATAGGCACAATGACATATATACACGTGCTTTGGTGAGGGGAATTGATTATAGGCACTCATACAGTGCTGAGTGATTGTGTGTGTGTGATGAGGTGGGAATTTGAGATAGACAGTTTGAGTATGTTGAGGTGCGAGTCCACAGATGCGGACATTTTTTCACATAAGTGAATATGGATTGCAGGGCGAGAAGGCCATATGCGCAGGGGCCTGGGCACATCTGCACATTCGGTGAAGCAGTCCCCTCAGCGCAGAAGAGAGATCACATAAGCGGATTTGTTGTCGCAGAAGTGACAGGTGCTGAGTTGGGGCATTTTCATAGAAACGGTGATTAAGGCTGCATATACGCATCCGCAGAAGTGGGACTTCAGTCTTAAATGTGACTTCCCTGGAAGATTATATTTAGTCTGAGGTTTCTTTATTTTATCGCATTTGGGGATTCAGAGCTCGGTTTTGGGCGATATTTTAGGGAATTTTTGCCACATGGATCGGGGTTAGTATTTCTGAATCGATTTTGATTATATTACATGATTATAACTTTGATTTTGGCATCTGATTAATGATTCTAAAAGAGGAATTGGGGGGTTTTGTCTAAACATTTCTAAAGTTAATAATTGAGTTTTGAAAATCTATTCAAAGTCGGAATTGGATGAAATTGGTATGGTTGGACTCGTATTCGAATGGATTTTTAGAATTTGTGAGTTTTGTCGAGTTCCAAAGTGCGGGCCCGAGTTGACTTTGAGTATTTGATTAAAGTTTTCACCTTTTTCATTTGGGTTTGTCTTCTATGGCATTATATTATGTTTTTGAATTGCTTTTGGCTTGTTTGGAGACGTTCAGACGTCAGTACGTACGGTATGGCATTTCTAGAGTATTGATTTGGCTTGCTTGAGGTAAGTACCTTACTTAAACTTAGTTGAGGCACTTGTTGCCTGGATTATTTATGATATATGTGTGCTATGGGTGGCGCACATGTGCGGGGTTGAGCCCATGTACATACACCAGATATTTATTCATGCTCTAGGTAGTGCTTAGGCTATGATACATCTTGAATTGATTGTCAAGCTTCATGTTGTGATGTCTCTCATACCGGTACACCTGTTGTGAGCTATTTGAGCCATGTTTGAGGCTATATAGAGGTTAATCTCCTGATTGGAACTGATAATTGCTACCTTTGTGATGTATTTGACTTATTTGAGCTATGATAACACACTTTGCATATGTATACATATTAGCATGCCACTTATACTAGTCTGGGAGTATGAAATCTACTATACACTGATTGTTTATATATGACTTTGTATGTTTGCTTATGTGATATGATTTGGACTGGTAGTCTGTGACCACGCTGGGTGGATTATGATATTTTGCATGTGACCATGCCGAACAGATTGCAATATTGAGCTTGTGACCACGCCGGGCAGATTTTGATATTGGCACAGGCGTTGTCCGTGCAGTTGATATTATTAGCACCTGAGTTGTCTGTGTAGCAAGTGAGTTGCCCGTGTAGATTCACATATTGATATTATAGCACATGAGTTGTTCGTGCAGCATGTGATTTGTCTATGTGGCGTGTGTATATGGATAAATCCCCCTAGGGAGAGCTAGTTACTAGTTTGCTTTGGTTACAGAGATTCTGATGTGGGCCTAAGAGCCATGAATTGATTTCTATTCGGATTGGGTTGCGCGCGTAGTGGATTGATA
The DNA here is from genome assembly GCA_000715115.1 of Nicotiana otophora. Lineage (NCBI taxonomy): Eukaryota > Viridiplantae > Streptophyta > Magnoliopsida > Solanales > Solanaceae > Nicotiana > Nicotiana otophora. The sequence continues at coordinate 161,334 of AWOL01S0017793.1, forward strand.
ATTAATTATTGCATTTCTTCTTTACTTGTAATATTCCTTGGTTGTTTATCTAATTTATTTGTATATCTCCCCTATATGCTGGATTGTTGACGAAGCAGAGTACGTTAAGGAAATTGTGTTCTCCAAGGTGGTCTTACATATAATTTCATGATTTCTTCATGCTATTGTTTTGTACTTGTTGGAAATTATGAATTGTACAAGTGATTGGCGAGTATCATTTATAATTCTTGCTTCTATTACCTCGCCGAGGTTAGTTATGATACTTGCTGAGTACATGGGGTCAGTTATACTTATACAATACTCCTGCACCTTGTGTACAGATCATGGAGCTGAGATGATGTGGATGAGGAGAGCCGACATTAAATATATAATTGCTTTTCGGATATAGCTACCACTGGTCCTTTGATGGTAAGTTATAACCTTGTATTTAAGTCGCTTAGTGCACTCTAATTTACTGCACTTTAACTGAGTTTGATCCTTAATCTCTAGTGTTTTGTACTTAATATAAATTTTATGCCTTGTAGGAGGATTCCGAGATATGTAGATGTTACAGAATGAATTTGAGTGATTTGGAGCTTTGAAGTCTGAGTAAAAGCACAAGGGATTAATCCGGGATCGCGTTCGGGGGTCGAAAATCACGTCTGGATATCAAAAAGTCAAGAAACAACCATACTCTGAGAAAACAACACACCCACGGTGCGTGGCACGGAGCGGCTGTGCAAAATGCTTGTTGCCTGTCAGAATCTGATCTCTGGATTTAACCACTAATGCACAACATGGTGCATCGCTCCATGCGGCGCGCCTGTGCAAATTTACAGACTAATTGTTCTATTTCACGCAGGAAACAGAGTTTTCATCTAGGCCTGACCCTACTTAGTATATATACACGGAAAATGTTATTTTATGGACGTTTGACACATCTAATACCTAATGAGGCTAAGGAGGAGTTGGAGAATCAAAAGCACAAGGAGTTCATCATTCAATCCTTACTCAAGACACGAGTTTGGATTGTTTTATGTTTTCCTTTCAACTAAGGAGTAGTTCCCTTTAGGGTTTGATGGATTTGGTGTATTGATATTTGTTTTTGGATTACAACTCTAGTTTTTGTGTATTGAATCGTTTTGGATGTTTTAATCGGTGCATCTATATTCACTTGTTCATGTAATCGAGAGAGGTGTAACCTGTGATATCTTTGCATTATATTTTATTGGTCGAATTCATAGATTCGTCTAAGTAATCAAAAGAGGCTAGTTGAATCATTGATTAAACCTAGTTAGGAGGATAATCGAAAGAGGTTCTCCTAAAGACCAATCCACTACGCATTCTTGCATATCTTCACGTGCTTAAATTGGTTCATCTTGTGACGTTAAGACGAAATCGAGGGAGGAGTTTTTGCTGAACGGTTGAATTGATAATTAAGTGAATTCGAGAGACACACTTAAACGTTAGAAGTGAATTACGTAGAGTTAGATCTAAAACAATTAGCTTTCACCTATCCTATCACCCCCTATTTTATCCCACTGATAACTTCCTTACTTACCTTTGTTGCGATAGTCATTAGTCAATAGCTTTAGATTCTTAGTTAATTTTAGTTATTAATCATATAAATCTAATTTGTTGATTATCTTGGATAGAAATCAAGCTAGAAACTATGAAAATACTATTTAACTCCAATTCCCGTGGATACGATATTATATTATACTATTTTTGACTAGCGAGCATAATTTAAGTGTGTGTTCCGAGCTCGTCAAATTTTGGCGTTGTTTCCTGGGATTGGCAATCAATAGTGTTTGAATTAGTTTGTAGTGCTTATTCAGGAATTTTCCTTTTTGTTTTATTTTACTTTTCTCTTTTTACGCTTGGTGTTCTTTGATTGTGCGCAGGCTACAGGTTAGATTGGTGCATGACTCGATCTTCTGGGAAGGAAGTGCTACCATATGAACCAGAAATTGAGAAACAACCACGATAGCTAGAGAAGGAAAGAAATCTCCATGAGAATATAGAAAAGGTTGGGAAATCCTCAACCAAAGAAATTATGGCTGGAGATGATGATAATATGGATTTCGCTGCAAGAGAGGCAGCCCAACAACGAGAAAAATCTGTACGAGATGTTGAGGAAGCAAGTCTTCGAAATACACAAGTTGTCTATGAAAAGGAGAGGGCTCGGAGAATTGCTCAGAATTAAGCCTTGAGTGTAGACCAGTTCTGAAATATACCTCCCGGGGTTGGGAGACCACTTGGTGATTATACTAGACCGGTCTACAACAAATGATTATCAAGTATTAGACCATCATTGAAGCTAGGATTACTCCAAACCCTTCAAAACGATTGTGTCTTCAGAGGGAAGATGAACGAAGATCCAAACACACATCTAATGGACTTCGAAGAGATTATGAAATCCTTTCAATACCATGGTATGTCACAAGATGAAGTTTACTTAAGGGATTCCCCTTCACACTCAAAGATAATTCAAACCAGTGGCTTCGAAGCTTTCCCCAGGGATCTATTAGAACATGGGAGGAGATGACCAGAAAATTTCTTGATAAATATTTCTTCTCAACCAAAAGATATTGAAACTATTTTTGAAGCTTGGGAAAGGTTTAAGAAATTAGTTCGGACGTGTCAACATAGCGAAATTGAACTCTAGATGCAACTCTAGGATTTTTGGGATATATTAACACCGACCTCACGTAGAACATTGAGCAATGCAGCTGGAGGCCCGTTGATAAAGAAGACTCCATAGGAGATAGTTACAATTCTTGATGAGTTATCAGAAGATGCAAATGCGTGGCCCTCTCAGAGTGCTGAAAGAAGAAGACCAACTGGTGATCATCAATTTGATGCTACGGCATTTGTGCAGGTACAACTTGATGCTATGGCAAAAGAAATACAAAAGCTGACCTTAGCCTTGATACAAAGTGAGCCTCATGCAGCTTTAGATATATGTGGAAAAGGATACCCTACTCATGAGTGTCAAGCCTCAACTGAGGAAGTAAATGCTATGGAAAATTATAATGCCATGGGTCTGAGGCACCCCGTTTTTCATGGAGTTCACTTGGAGGTACTGCGAATTCTTCGCAACAAAATAACTCTAGACCGCAGGGACAAGGAGCTCCATATACCAAAATTAGCAGAGGCAGTAATTTTAGCCTTAACAGCCCATTCAGCCCGGTCTAGAGGATCTAATGAAGGCTTTTATTATCAAGACTGATGAGGGACTTGAAACTCATAGCGCAACTATACGGGATATGGGGCAGCTATCAAAGAATTGAGCACTAGTTTTCGAGAAACTTGGAAAGACATGTTGGGCAGCTAGCCACTCTATTATCTGAGAGGATTCAAGGAAATCCGAAAGAAACAGTAAATGTTGTGACCTTGAGAAGCGGATAAGTGTTGAAAGATATCACTCCCATCCAAAAAGAGGTTGTACTTGAAAAGGAAAATAGGGAGCATTTGAAGAATATTAGTGATAAGAAGAAGAAAGGCAAGAAGGGAGTTGAGGAAAAGAAGAAGGATGAAACTTCAAGAGGGGAGGAATCTAAGGAAGAGAGCAAGCACATGCCTGCTTTACCTTTTCCCCAAACGTTGTATAGAGAAAGGTTGGACAGGCAGTTTGAGAGATTTCTAGATATGATGAAACAGGTTAGTGTAAATGTGCCATTCACAGAAGTGCTCTCACAAATGCATGCTTATGCCAAATATTTGAAAGAGATCCTTAAAAAGAAGAGTAAAATAGAGGAGACCTCGGTGGTCAAGCTTACAGAGCATTGTAGTGCTATATTACAAAATAAACTTCCACAAAAGTGTGGAGATCCAGGGAGTTGTACTATACCTTGCTCTTTGGTTCTATTAATATTGATAAATCTTTATATTATTTTGGTGCCTCAATTAACTTAATGCCTCTATCTATTTACAGGAAACTGGAGAAGGAGATTGGAGAGATAAGGTCAGTGCCAATATATTTGCAGCTAGCAGACCAAACGACTTTGATACCCGAAGGGATAGTTGAAGATGTCTTATTTCAGGTAGATAAGTTCGTATTTCCTGTAGATTTCATAGTGGTGAATATGGAGGAAAATAAGGAGGTCCCTCTAATCTTAGGAAGACAATTCTTAGAAACGGGTAGAGCGATATTAGATATACACAAGAGAAACCTCATGCTTAGAGTGGGTGAGGAGACTGTAACTTTCAAGATGAATGTAGAAACGAGGGTGAAAAAAGAGAAGCCAGCTGCAAGTGTTTAGTGGAAAGTGAAGAACTCGTCAAAAGAGAAGGTTGTGACGAGTGAGAAAGATAAGTGTAGGGTGCACCACAATAAGGCTGCGAAGAATCTGTCTGCATGGATCTGTGCATTAGTTCGAAGGCGAGGAATGGATCACGACTTCGACTCAGACCCCGATTAAAGACTCAGGAAAGTTTCCTTTACCTTATGCTTTTTAATTGTGTGTCATGGGAACATGCCACAACTTAAAGTGTGGGGTAGGGTATATGTTGTATGTTGTATGTATATGTGTTAGTTTAGTTTTTGTTTTAGTAGTTAGAGATAGAAAAACAATTTAAAAAACATAAAAAAAATTAATTTTTTTTATTTTTCCCAACGATTGATATTATCAATAGGTTTCTTGAGGGATTTAAGTTGAAAGGAAAAAGACAAAAATATTTTCATTTTGTAGGTAGTGTAATAATTCCCCCTTGGTTTTTCTTTGTGCCGCTGTTCTTTTCCAAGGGTTTTGTTTGAATCAGGTGTAGTTAGTTTACATTTTTATTAGGAGTAGGAAACCTTGTGCTATGATTTGAATTGAAGGCAATATATCTTAACTTTATTATGCCTCTAGAATAGTAAGTGCTTTAGTTGTGACTCTGAGACTCAGTTTTTGACTCTTGTAATAAGTACCGTAAATTGTATGATCCTAACTTTGCTTTACTACTTTGACTAGAGTGTCTTGATGAGTCCAATCCTGAGTAAGTTATGTGCCATGTGTGTGAGGATTTTGTGTTATTTTGTGCATTGCATTTGATGTATAGAACTTGCCCTGTGCGTTTGCAAAGCGAAATAATAGTTTTATTTAGTCTTGGAAGTGATATAGGCGTTCTTTGTTGAACAAGTTATCTATGTTTCTCTGCCTAATTGTTATGTATCTTAGTTAACCCTGTTGAGCCTGTAATATTATTTTCTTTGGCAACCACATTACAAGCCTTACCCATTTGTTTGAATTGACCATCTTTTTAAAGCTTGTACCTCTCGTGAGCACTAAAATTGTATGAACTCTGCAAAAGTTGATGTGTGGGGTGGTTGGTTTGGCTTTTTAGTGGAACTATTAAAATAAGGATAAAGGTGCACTGTATTAAAACAGTAAGGGCCACTTGAATTGAAAGAGAAAAGAAAAAAATGTATAATTGTATTGTTGTGAAAAATATTCTTTGATAAGTAGAAACTCTTTATGTAATTGTGTTTAAAGAAGTAAGAGTTGATGTATATTGATGTGAAGGTGGAGTCATGGTTTGACATAAGTGTGGGGTTTTGAATATGAAAGTGTATGTATTAAAGGTGCTTAGGGAGGTGTAGTCACTCTTATATTTAAATGTATCCTGCCCGTCCTATAGCTTACATTACAACCAATTAAAGTCTTACTTGATCCTTGACTGAATGGACTCAATTAGTAGGGTAGTACACTACGGGCAAGCCTATGGTTCATCTTTTATGGCATATGAATGTTATTTCTAAGAGTGACCGAATTCTTTCTATCTTGAGTTCCTAATTGTTTCTAAATTTTATTGTGTGTGGAACTACTCTTTATTGTTGTGTGAGAACACTTGATTCATAAAGGAAAGGTAATGTCGTTGACCTGTGTGTTAGAGTAAGTGAGCAGGCTATAAATAATGCGTGGTGCTTTTGAGTCAAATCTTGAGGATAGGATGTTACGGTATTGTGCTTAATCTATTTTAAATATTCTTGGTGTGATGAGTTATGAGAGTTGTTAAAAAGGGTCGTGTCTATATGAATAGTTTGATTACTCAAGGACGCGAAATGGTTTAAGTGTGGGGTGTTGATGGTAAGCTATAATCTTGTATTTTAGTCGCTTATTGCACTCTAAATTACTGCACTTTAACTGAGTTTGAGCTTTAATTGCTAGTGTTTTGCACTAATTATGTCTTTTATGCCTTGTACGAGGATTCTGAGCTATGTAGAAGTTATAGAATGAATTTGAGTAATTTAGAGCTTTGAAGCCTAATTAAAAGCCCAAGGTATTAAGTCGGGATCGCGTTCGGGGGTCGAAAACCAAGTCTGGATATCAAAAAGGCAAGAAACATATGTACTCTATGAAAACAACACACCCACGGTGCGTGGCGTGCCGTGGCTGTGCCAAATGTCTGCTGCCTATCAGAATCAGCTATCTGGATTTCCACACTAATGCCCTACATGGTACGTCGTCCCATGCAGCGCGGCTGTGCAACTTTTACAGAGTAATTATCCTATTTCGCACAGGAAAAGGAGTTTTTGTCTCGGCCCGACCCTACTAGATATATATACATGTAAAAACATTATTTTATGGACGTTTGACACATCTAATACCTAAGGAGGCTAGGGAGGAGTTGGAAAATCAAAAGCACAAGGAGTTAATCATTCAATCCTCACTCAAGACACGAGTTTGGATCATTTTATGTTTTCGTTTACTTTAAACATATTTGTTATGCATTACTCCATATCTATGGAGTAGTTCCCTTTAGGGTTTGATGGATTTTTTGTAATGATATTTGTTTGTGGATTACAACTCTAGTTGTTATGTATTGAATCATTTTGGATGTTTTAATCGGTGCATCTATATTCACTTGTTCATGTAATCGAGAGAGAAATGTTTTCAAAGAGACTAGTTGAATCATTGATTAAACCTAGTTAGGAGGAAAATCGAAAGAGGTTCTCCTAAAGACCAATCCACTACACATTCTTGCACATCTTCACATGCTAAATTGGTTCATTTTGTGAGGTTAAGATATAATCGAGAGAGAAATTTTTTGTAATGACTCGGCCGGTCGTTTTGAGAGTTAGAGCACCGATCCCCTATTAACTGCTTCCGCCGTATCCTTTTTTGCTATTGTGATTTGCCGGGAGGCTTCATTTTTGTTTTTGGAATTGTTTGGGTCACTTAGTCCCTAAATGGAGGTTTAAGCCTTAGAATTGACACCGTAGTCAGACCTGTGTAAATATGACTCCGGAATGGAATTCCGTCAATTCCGTTATCCTCGTTGAGTGATTTTGGGCATAGGGGCGTGTCCGTATTATGTTTTGGAGGTCCGTAGCTCATTTAGGCTTGAAATGGCGAAAGTTAATTTTTTGGAGTTTTGGGGCGGTAGTGGAATTTTGATATCGGGGTCGGATTACAATTCCGGAAGTTGGAGTAGGTCCGTAGTGTTGCATATAACTAGTGTACAAAATTGGAGGTCACTCAGACGTAGTTTGGTTGGTTTCGACATCGGTTATCGAATTTGGAGGGTGATTCATGATTTTAGCATTGTTTGATGTGATTTGAGGGCTCGACTAAGTTTGTATGGTGTTTTAGAACTTGTTGGTTTGTTTCGTTGAGGTCTCGGGGGCTTCGGGTGAGTTTCGGATGCTCAACGGATCATTTTGAATTTTGGAAAGATAGTAGATTTTTCTGGTTTTTGTTGTAGAAGTTTTTTCTTCGCGTTCGCGAAGGTGTGTCTAGTGGAAGCATCAAAAACAGGATGAGTAGGACGTGTTCGCATAGAGGAAAAATGGAATAGCTGGGACCCCAAGGATTTATTCTACGCATTCGCGTAGATGAGAACGCGTTCGCGAAGGGTTTGGCAGGTGAAGCTACGCGTTCGCGAGAGGACTCTCGCGTTCACGAAAGAGGAATTTCGATCAGTGGATTTTTGTTCTACGTGAACGCGAGGAGATGGCCGCGTTCGCGAAGAAGGATTACCTGGGTAGTACTTAAACATTTCAAAATCGAGGGATATCCATTTTTATCAAAACTTGAGTTTGGGTGCTCGGATTTGGACGAGAGTTTGAGGGATTTTTAGAGATATCAATTGGGTAATGATTCTTAACTTGATTTTGGTTATAACCCAATAATCTATCATTAATTGTATCATTTAACTTTGGATTTGGGGTGTAAATTTGGGAAATATTGAGAAGAGTTCTTAGACCAAATTTTGGGGTTTTAATCGAGATTTGGGTATCGGATTTGAGTGAATTTGGTATGGTTAGAATCGTGAGTGAATATGTGTTCGGATTTTGTGACGTTTACCTGATTCCGAGATGTGGGAGCCGAGGAGGCGTTTTGGGCGATTTTTCCAATTTCTTGCCTTAGCTTTGATTTCAATAGCTAGATTAGTTTCTCATAGTTATATATATGCTATATAATTGTTTTTGGCTATATTTGGGCCATTCTGAGTCGGATATTTGTGGAAAGAGCATTGTGACAGATTGAATTGAGCTTCGTTCATGGTAAGTGGCTTGCCTATCCTTGCGTGGGGGAACTCCCCTTAGGATTTAGTATTGTTTGATATGTAAGCGCCGTGTACGTGAGGTGACGAGTACGTACACGGGCTATTTGTTGTAAAACCCCCGTTTTTCACTAAGTCATAACATGTTTCCCTTTATTTGAACTACACTAGCATATGTAACTATCCTGTTTAGATAGAATAGCATGCCTGCATGTTTTAACTGCCTTTTTGAACTCTATGCAGCATGTTTAGTAAAATTACATGCTTTCCTTGACTTGAACTTAGTCTAAACTGTAGGTTTCTTGTTGTAACTGTTAATTCTATTGGTTGAGCTGCATATGTACTTTGGGACTACGGAACGGTATTCCGGGAGATTCCCCTATACTGCATATTTACTTTGGGACTACGGAACGGTATTTCGGGAGATCCCCCTGCATATTTACGTTTTGGACTACGAGACGGTATCTCGGGAGATCCCATGTTGTTATCTCTCTATTCTAAGCTGTTGTTTTGCTATGATTCTATTCCCGTTAGATTTACGTATTTATTTTGACTGTGATATCTCTTTCTGTCTTATTTCATTATTTTATACCAGTAGAGCCCTAACCTGATCTCGTCACTACTTGACCGAGGTTAAGCTTGGCACTTACTGGGTACCGTTGTGGTGTACTCATGCCCTTTCTTGCACATATTTTTCGTGTGCAGATCCAGGTTCATTTTACCAGCCTTATCACTAGTAGCAGTTGCTACTGCTTATTGGAGACTTCAAGGCACATATTCCTGCGTCCGCAGATCCTTGGAGTCCCCCTCTATCCCCATATGTTCATTTTGCCTTCTTTCTGTAGAAATGATGTATAGAACGATTAAGACTTCTTATAGCTTGTGACTTACGGTATTCCGGGTTTTGGGAATTGTTTTGTGCATTTACAGAGGTGATAATTGCATATGCCGAGTGGCATTGAGTTGCTTATTAGATAATTGTTACTGTTAGTAGTTAATGTTCGTGCTTTCGTTTCATTTCTGCAAAATGTTAGGCTTACCTACTCATAGAGACTAGGTGTCATCACGACGGTTCACGGAGGGGGAAATTGGGTTGTGACAAGTTGGTATGATAGCTCTAGGTTCATAGGAGTTGTGAATCACAAGTCGGTTATTAGAGTCTCGTGGATCGGTACGGAGACGTCTGTACTTATCTTTGGGAGGCTATAGAAATGTAAAGAACAAACATACTTCTTTTGATTCCTTGTCATGCAAGTTATTGGCATCAAATTCTAAAAATTCTCTATTATATGCTTTCTCACTGATGGTGAGGACCGGTACCGGAGGATCTGATGACCAGGCACATGCGCCCCTTGCTAGAGCCGCTAGAGGCCGGGGTTGGGGTAGAGTATGGCCACGTGGTGCAGCTAGAGCATCCGCACGAGCTGCAACAGAGGAGCCCCCAACCGTTCCAGCTGGAAGGCAGGCACCAGAGGTTCCTATTGCTGTACCAGCCCTCCAGGAGACTCTAGCCCAGTTCATGAGCATGTTCAACACCTTAACTCAGGCTGGATTGATCCCGTTAGCTCCTGCCACATCTCAGGCCGGGGGAGGGGCACAGACTCCCGCAACCCGTACTCGTGAGCACATGGTCCAGGTTGATCAGGCCCTAGAATTCATTTCTATGCCGTCGGTAGCTCTGGTTCAGCACGAGACTAGGACAGCCGTTGTTGAGGCAGAGCAGCTCAGACTTGAGAGGTACAAGAAGTACAACCCACCTACCTTCAGCGGATTGGCTACAGATGATGCTCACGGTTTTCTGGAGGAGTGTCATTGTATTTTCCGTACTATAAGCATAGCAGAGACGAGTGGGGTTTCTTTTACCACTTTCCAGCTTAGAGGAGCAGCCTATCAGTGGTGGCGTGCTTATCAGTTCAGTAGTCCGGAAGAGATACCTTCACTTACATGGACTCAGTTCTCGGACATATTTTTAAGAGTGTATGTCCCTCAGAGTCTCAGGGACTCATGGCGCGCGGAGTTTGAGTAGCTGCGCCAAGGTACTATGATTGTGTCACAGTATGCAGTCCACTTCATTAATTTGGCCCGACATGCACCGGCCTTGGTTGCCACAGTTCGAGAGAGGGTTCGATGATTTATTAAGGGACTCCACCCCAGTATCACGATTAGTATGGTCAGGGAGTTGGAGATGGATATCCCTTACCATCAGGTTGTGAGTATTGCTAGGAGATTAGAGGGCATGCTTGCCCGAGACCGAGAGGAGAGATAGGCCAAGAGGTCTCGAGAGACTGGTTCTTATTCTGGAGCCCGTGCCCCAGCAGCTCACCATGGTAAGGGTTATGTGAGTCTCCTCATTCATTCAGCTCTTCCAGCCTCCAATGGTGTTCCATCCCCTTCTAGGCCCCAGGAGACTTATTATGCTCCGCCAGTATCTAGTGTGCCTCCTACTCGGGGTGCTTTTAGCAGCCAGTCCAGCAGACTTGGCCCGAGTCAGTCACAGCAGCCACGCCCTCTGAGGGGTTGCTTTGAGTGTGGAGACACCCGACATATGGTGAGGGATTGCCTCAGACTTAGGAGGGTTGCACCTCCACAGACTTCTCAGCCACCACGTGCTCCACCGGGTCCTCAAGCTATGATTCCAACACCAGCTACTGCCCCACCTGCTCAGCCAGCTCGAGGTGGAGGTCGGGTAGGTCTAGGTCATCCTAGAGAGGGAGGTCGGGCCAGGTATTATGCTCTTTCGGCTCGTATAGAGGTAGTTGCTTCCGACTGTGTCATTACAAGTTTTGTTCCAGTCTGTCATAGAGATGCGTCGGTATTATTTGACCCAGGCTCGACGTATTCATATGTGTTCTCTTAATTTTCCCCATATTTGGGCATATTTCGGGATTCTTTGAGTTCCCCTACTTATGTGTCTACTCTGATGGGAGATTATCTTATTGTGGACTGTGTGTATCAGTCGTGTTTGATTGCTCTTAGTGGTTTTGAGACCAGAGCCGACTTATTATTGCTTAGGATGCTAGATTTTGATGTTATCTTGGGCATGGACTGGTTGTCGCCCCATTATGTTATTTTTAATTGTCACACTAAGACCATGACGCTGGCTATGACAGGCTTATCGCGATTAGAGTGGAGAGGTACATTATAGTATACTCCCTGCAGAGTTATTTCATTTCTTAAGGCTCAACGAATGGTTGAGAAGTGGTGCGACGCGTATTTAGCTTGTGTGAGAGATGTCAGTATTGATACCCATACAGTTGAGTCAGTTCCAATAGTGAGGGATTTCCCATATGTGCTTCCAGCTGATCTTCCGGGCATGCCGCCCGACAGAGATATTGATTTTGCCATTGATTTGTTGTCGGGCACTCAGCATATCTCTATTCCTCCATACCGTATGGATCCTTCTGAGTTGATGGAGTGGAAGGAGCAGTTGCATGAGCTTCTTGATAATGGCTTCATTCGGCCAAGTGTTACCTTGGGATGCTCCTATCTTGTTTGTGAAGAAAAAGGATGGTTCTATGCGTATGTGTATTGATTATCGCCAGTTGAACAAAGTCAAGTAAAGAACAGGTATTCCTTGCCTCGTATGGATGACCTATTTGATCAGCTACATGGTGCCAAAGCGTTTTCCAAGATTGACTTGTGTTCAGGCTATCATCAATTGAAGATTCGGGAGCCAAATATCCCGAAGACTGCTTTCAGGACTCGGTATGGCCATTATGAGTTCCTTGTGATGTCCTTTGGGCTAACCAATGCACCCGTAGCCTTTATGCACTTGATGCATAGTTTGTTCCGGGCCTATATTGATTCTTTAGTCATCGTATTCATTGACGATATTCTAGTATATTCCCGGACTCGGGAGGATCATGAGCAGTACCTAAGGACAGTGCTTCAGATTATAAGCAAAGTTCTCAAAATGTGAGTTCTGGTTAGATTCCGTGGCATTCTTGGGTCATATTGTGTGGAGTGAGGGGATCAAGGTGGATCCGCAGAAGGTGGAAGCAGTGCAGAGTTGTCCTAGACCGTCCTCAGATACAGAGATCCAGAGCTTCCTTGGTTTTGCGGGGTATTACAGTCGGATAGATGAGGGATTTTCTTCTATTGAACACCTATGACCAGGCTGACCCAGAAGGGTGCTCTGTTTAGGTGGACAAAGGAGTGTGAGGAGAGCTTCCAGAAGCTCAAGACAACTTTGACTACAGCCCCAGTATTGGTATTGCCTTCAGGTTTGGGGTCTTATATAGTTTATTATTATGCGTCGCGAGTTGGCCTCGGTGCGGTGTTGATGCAGGACCGTAGGGTGATTGCCTACGCATCCTGACTAGAAGCTATTGTTTATGCCTTGAAGATTTGGAGGCACTATTTGCACGTCGTTCCTTATGAGATCTACACTGATCACCGGAGTTTGCAGCATATATTCAAGTAGAAGGATCTTAATTTGCGTCAGAGGAGGTGGTTAGAGCTACTTAAGGATTATGACATTACCATTTTGTACCATCCCGGGAAGGCCAATGTGGTAGCCAATGCTTTGAGTCGTCGGGCAAAGAGTTTGGGGAGTTTAGCATATCTACCAGCAACAGAGAGGCCTACGGCATTGGATGTTCAGGCCTTAGCCATCTAGTTTGTGAGATTGGATATTTCTGAGGTGAGTTGAGTATTGGCTTGTGTGGTCTCTTGGCCTTCTCTTTTTGATCGTATCAGGGAGCGTCAGTAATGTGACCCCCATCTGCTTGTCTTTAAGGACACGGTCCAGCACGGTGATGCTAAGGAGACCACTATTGGGGAGGATGGTGCATTGAGGATGTAGGGAAGGTTATGTGTGACCAATGTGGACGGTTTTGCATGAGTTGATTCTCCAAGAGGCTCACAACTCGCGGTACTTCATTCATCCGGGTGTCGCGAAGATGTATCAGGACCTGAGGAAACATTATTGGTGGAGTAGGATAAAGAATGACATAGTAGCGTATGTGGCTTGATGTCTAAATTTCCAACAGGTGAATTCTGAGCATCATTGACTGGGTGGGTTGTTCAGAAGATAGAGATTCCTGAGTAGAAATAGGAGCGGATCACTATGGACTTCATTGTTGGACTCCCATGGACTCAGCGGAAGTTTGATGCAGTTTGGGTGATTGTGGACAGGCTGACCAAGTCAGCTCATTTCATTCCTATGATGACTACCTATTCTTCCGAGCAGCTGGCTCGAATTTACATTCGTGAGATTGTCAGACTTCATGGCGTACCGGTATTAATCTTCTCTGACTAGGGCACGCAGTTTACATCGCGGTTCTGGAGAGCCGTACAGCAGGAGTTGCGTACTCGGGTGGAGTTGAGCACATCTTTTCACCCTCAGACAGACGGGCAGTCCGAGCGCACTATTCAAATTCTTGGATATATGCTCCGTATGTGTGTGATAAATTTTGGAGGTTCTTGGACTCAGTTCTTGCCACTATATGAGGCCCTGTGTGGTAGGCAGTGTCGGTCCCTAGTGGGTCGGTTCGAGTCGGGCGAGGCCAGATTATTAGGTACGGACTTGGTTCAGGATGCCTTGGAGAAGGTGAAGGTGATTCAGGACAGACTTCACACATCCCAGTCCAGACAGAAGCGCTATCCAGACTGGAAGGTTCGCGATGTTACATTCATGGTTGGAGAGCGGGTCCTACTTCCGGTTTCGTCTATGAATAGCGTTATGAGGTTTGGAAACAGGGGCAAGCTGAGCCCAAGGTTTATGAGCTTGCCTTACCTCCCAGCCTAGCATAGTTCATCCGGTATTTCATGTTTTGAAGATCTGGAGGTATCACGGTGATCCGTCTCATCTATTGGATTTCAGCTCAGTCTAGTTGGACAATGATCTATCATATGTTGAGGAGCCAGTGGCTATTTTAGACAGGCAGGTTCAGAAGCTGAGGTCAAATAACATTGCATCGGTAAAGGTTCAGTGGCGGGGTCAGCCGGTCGAGAAGGCGAATTGGGAGACCGAGTAGGATATGCGCAGCCGTTATCCTCATCTTTTTACCACTTCAGGTATGTCTCTATACTCGTTCGAGGACGAATGATTGTTTTAAGAGGGGGAGGATGTAATGACCCGGGTGGTCGTTTAGAGAGTTAGAGCCTTGATCCCCTATTAACTGCTTCCCCCGTATCTTTTTTTGCTATTGTGACTTGCCGGAAGGCTTCATTTTGGTGTTTGGAAGTGTTTGGGACACTTAGTCCCTAAATGGAGGTTTAAGCCTTAGGATTGGCACCGTAGTCGGAACTATGTGAAGACGACCCCAGAATAGAATTCTATAGATTCTGTTAGCTTCGTTGAGTGATTTTGGGTTAGGGGCATGTCCAGATTGTGTTTTGGAGATCCGTAGCTCATTTTGGCTTGAAATGGCGAAAGTCGAATTTTTGGAGTTTTGGGCCGGTAGTGAAATTTTGATATTGGGGTCAGATTCCGATTTCGAAAGTTTGAGTAGGTTCGTAGTGTTGAATATGACTAGTGTGCGAAATTTGAGGTTAATCGGACATGGTTTGGTTGGTGTCGGCATCGGTTATCGAATTTGGAAGTTTCAAGTTTCGTTAAGTTTGAATTGGAGGGTGATTCGTGATTTTAGCATTGTTTTATGTGATTTGAGGGCTCGACTAAGTTAGTATGGTGTTTTAGGTCTTGTTGGAATGTTTGGTGGAGGTCCTGGGGGCCTCGGGTGTGTTTGTGTTTCAGATGCTCAATGGATCATTTTGGACTTTGGAAAGATAGCAGATTTTTCTGGTTTTTGTTGCAGAAGTTTGTTCTTCGCGTTCGCGAAGAAGATCTCGCATTCGTCAAGGTGTGACAAGTGGACGCATCGCGAACGCGAAGAGTAGGATGCGTTCGAATAGAGGAAGAATGGAACAGGTGGGACCCCAAGGATTTGTTCTACACGTTCGTGTAAATGAGAACACGTTCGTGAAGGGTCGGCAGGTGAAGCTACGCGTCGTGAGAGGACTCCCGCATTCGCGAAAGAGGAATTTTCGATCAGTGAATTTTTGTTCTACGCGAACGCGAGGAGATGGCCGCATTCACGAAGAAGGATTACCTGGGTAGTACTTAAAAAATTAAAAATCGAGGGTTAGCTATTTTTATCAAAACTTGAGTTTGGGAGCTCGGAATTGGACGAGATTTTGAGGGATTTTCAGAGATATTAATTGGGTAATGATTCTTAACTTGATTTTGGTTATAACGCACTAATCTATCATTAATTTATTATTTAATGTCGGATTTGGGGTGAAAATGGGGAAACATTGAGAAGAGTCCTTAGACCAATATTTGGGATTTTGATCAAGATTTTTGTATCGGATTTGAGTTAATTTAGTATGGTTAGAATCGTGAGTGAATGGGTGTTCGTATTTTGTGACTTTTAACCGATTCCGAGATATGGGCCTGGGGAGGCTTTTTGGGCGATTTTTCCAATTTCTTGCCTTAGCTTTAATTTCAATAGCTAGATTAGTTTCTTGTGGTTATATTTATGCTATGTAATTGGTTTTGGCTAGATTTGGGCCATTCGGAGTCGGATATTCATGGCAAAAGCATTGTGATAGATTGAATTGAGCTTGGTTTGAGGTAAGTGGCTTGCCTAACCTTGCGTGTGGGAACTCCCCTTAGGATTTGCTATTGTTTGATATGTGAGCGCCGTGTACGTGAGGTGACGAGTACGTACACGGGATATTTGTTGTAAAACCCCCGTTTTTCACTAAGTCATAATATGTTTCCCTTTATTTGAACTACACTAGCATATGTAACTATCCTGTTTAGTTAGAATAGCATGCCTACATGTCTTAACTGCCTATTTGAATTATGTGCAGCATGTTTAGTGAAATTACTTGCTTTCCATGGACTTGAACTTAGTCTAAACTGTTGGTTTCTTGTTGTAACAGTTAATTCTATTGGTTGAGCTGTATATTTACTTTGGGTCTATAGAATAGTATTCCGGGAGATCCCCCTGTACTGCATATTTACTTTGGGACTACAGAACGGTATTTCGGGAGATCCCCCTGTTTTGCGTATTTATTTTGGGACTACGGAGTGGTATTCCGGGAGATCTCCCTGCACATTTGCGTTTGGGACTACGAGACGGTATCTCAGGAGATCCCCTGTTGTTATCTCTATATTCTGAGCTGTTGTTTTGCTATGATTCTATTCCTATTAGATTTCCATATTTATTTTGACAGTGATATCTCGTTCTGTCTTATTTCATTATTTTATACCAGTAGGGCCCTGACCTGATCTCGTCACTACTCGACCGAGGTTAGGCTTGGCACTTACTAGGTACCGTTGTGGTGTACTCATGCCCTTTCCTGCACATATTTTTCGTGTGCAGGTCCAGTTCATCTTACCATCCTTATCACTAGTTGCAGTTGTTGCTTCTTATTCGAGACTTCAAGGTACATCTGCCCGCGTCCGCATATCCTCGAAGTCCCCCTCTATCCCCCTATGTTCATTTTGCCTTCTTTCTGTAGAAATGATGTATAAAATGGTTAATACTTCTTAGTAGCTTGTGACTTACGGTATTTCGAGTTTTGGGAATTATTTTGTACATTTTCAGATGTGATAATTGTATATGTCGAGTGGCATTCAGTTGCTTATTAGATAATTGTTACTGTTAGTAGTTAATGTTCGTGCTTTTGTTTCATTTCTGCCAAGTGTTAGGCTTATCTAGTCGTAGAGACTAGGTGCCGTCACGACGGTTCATGGAGGGGGGAATTGAGTCGTGACATTTTTGCTGAACGGTTGAACTGATAATTAAGTGAATTTGAGAGACTTACTTAAATATTAGAAGTGAATTATCTAGAGTAAGATCCAAAATAATTATCTTTCACCTATCCTATCAACCCCTATTTTCTCCCACTGATAACTTCCTTGCTTACCTTTATTGCGATAGTCATTAGTCAATAGCTTAAGATTCTTAGTTAATTTTAGTTATTAATCATATAAATCTAAATTATTGATCATCTTGGATAGCAATCAATATAGAAACTATAAAAATACTATTTAACTCCAATCATTGTGGATACAATATTATACTATACCATCTTTGACTAGCGAGCATAATTTAAGTGTGTGTTCCGAGCTCGTCATCCTTGGTAGTTTTAGATTTGTAATATGTTATGTACATTCCAAACAGATATTGTATATATTTCATACCCGCTTGTAAATCTAAGTCTTACGTATTGTTTGGATGGTTGTTACTTATCGTATTGTATTGTATTGTTATCTAGGACTGTGATGAAGTTAAAACTTTCAAAAGAGATAGATAGGTCACTTAATAATCTGAGACCTTGCTAAACACTTTTAAGAGTTCTGATTAGATTTGTGAACTTGTTGATATCCTCAGGGGTTCTAATTATAATGATTGCCAATTGGTTATCTTAGTTGTAATGTGATTTTTTGTCGGAGTTCTGATTGTGATTATTATCCTTAACTTCTGCCAATACTCATCTAGTGCTCTGTTCAAATTGTTAGTTTGTGATTCATGACTAAGGTTAATGATCTGGTATCATCTTTGAAGTTGTTTACACTGAATCTGGATCTATACTTTTTGAAAAGCATCAACTGTAGTGATGAACCTACAGTGTGTTGAAATTGTTAACCTGTGTACACTTAAGGGCCAAGGATTTGTCAACTTGTTGTTTAATCTGATTGAGTGCTATTGAGATGCATGCATGTATTCATGAGTTGTCACACACTAGAACTATGTTTTTCTACCCTTAGGATGTATGGTACCAGGTGTATGATCTCTTAACAGTTGCATGATAGTATCTTTGAAACTCATTTTTCTTTGCGAACTGGCTAATATGCTAATCACCTACCAAGTTCTGAACATAGTTGTGATGATATAGATAAACTATTTTATACCTTTATGGAATTCTTTGGGACTCTATTAAGAGGGGTATTGTCACGACCAAAAAACCTAATCTGTCGTGATGGCGCCCATCGTGGAAATAGGCAAGCCGACTCATTTACAAACAAACCGATATTTTCATTTCAAAGATAATTTCAATACTATTTAACATAAAACCTTCATTTAAGGAGTTCAAATCAAAGAAAATAGAAGTACGGAAAAGAAAAGCCCGACATCGGGGTGCCACTATTCATGAGCATCTACTACAATCTATCTAACAATATCAAGACTAACTCAGCCTGGAAAATAGCTAAATATAACTAGAGGAAGATAAGAGGGAGAAGAGCAGGGGCTGCGATCGCCAAACAGCTACCTTTCTATCTCCAAGAAAATCTGCAACCAGAACACTCAATGACCGCTACCGTGTCCAGCTACACCTAAATCTGCACACAAGGTGCATGGATTAATGTGAGTACGCTACCTCAGTAAGTAACGATAATAAATAAAGACTGAGCATTAGTGATGAGCAATAAAGCATATAGAATTCATATCGGGAAATCTCAGTAAAATACCACATGCTTTAAAAATCAAGATTTGAATCAAAACATCCCGTTTAACCCAGTTCCAGTAAAAATCATTTAAAGATATTTTCAACAGTTTTCAGACAGAGGAAAATGCAAAGGTGAACAAAATGATGAAATCATAAACATCCCCTCGGACAAAACATCACTCATATACAGCCCCTTGGGCAAACCTCACAGTCACTCTTGCCACTCGGTCATACCTCACAATCACTCATGCCTCCCAGTCACTCGGCACTCGGCGCTCGCACTCAGTAAGTACCTGCGCTCACTGAGGGTGTGTACAGACTCCGAAGGGGCTCCTTCAGCCCAAGCGCTATAATCTGCACGAACAAATCACGTGCTATAATAATATATATGCTGCAGGCGGGCAGCCTCGATCCACACTCATCCTCACAAATCAGGCCCTCGGCCTCACTCAGTCATAAACCTCTCAAGCCACTCGGGCATTTCAATACAATAGGGTGCTCAGCCCACAGCAACATTTATATGCATCAAAATAGAGTCATAAATCCAAGTTACGCAGTAAACAAGTATAATCATGACTGAGTATAGATTTCCAATCGAAAACAATGAGAGGATAGTAATAAAAAGCCCCTAAGGGACCAAGCAGCACTGGCACAAGGCCCAAACATGGCATTCAACCCAAATTTACAGAAACTCTTTCTAAAACATATAAGTATCATATAGTTTCAACAAAGTATTCAACTTTATAGTTTCTACGGGATGTATCAAGTCACAATCCCCAACAGTGCACGCCCACACGCCTGTCACCTAGCATATGCGTCACAACAAATAGTAGAATGATACAAAATCCGGGGTTTCATACCCTCAGGACTAGATTTATAATCGTTACTTACCTCAAACCAGTCAAATCTCTACCCTGCAATGCTCTTGCCTCTGGACTCGGCCTCCAAATGCTCCGAATCTATTCACAATCAGTACAATACTATCAATACGAGCTAATGGAATGAATTCCGCAAGCAAAGCTACAAAATTAGACCAAAACCTCTGGGCCCATGTCTCGAAATCAGACAAAATTTATATAACTAGAAAGCTCATTCACTCATGAGTCTAACCATACCAAATTCATTAAAATCTGAAATCGTTTGATCCTTCAAATCCTTAAATTACTCTCTAACAAATTCCAAGACCTAACCCCTCATTTTCACTAATTACCATGATTAAACAACGAACAATCACCATATATACAAGTATTAGGGCTCAAGTAACATACCTCAACGAAACCCCCTTGATTCCCTCTTCAAATCTCTCCCAAAAGCTCCAAATACCGAATAGAAATTGTGAAGAATGCACCAAAATTCGCGAAGTGTTCCTATATACCTTCTGCCAGGAATCTCGCACTTGCGGCCCCCTTTCTCACACCCGCGCGACCGCACCTGCGGTCCAAGGAGCCGCACCTGTGCAACTCACTGATCTGCCCAGACTCCGCATCTGCGGCAAATTTGTTGCACCTGCGAAGGCGCATCTGCGAGTTTCGTCCGCTTCTGCGAAGCCTGCCCAACATTCCCCTTTCCGCATCTGCGCCCCAGGTTGCACACCAACGGGCTCACAGTGGCGACCTCCAACTCAAATGTGCAACCTTCCTAGCCCGCACTTGTGCACTCCCCACGTGCACCAGCGGTCTCGCAGCTGCGACTCTTCCTTCCGCAGGTGCGGAAATAGCAGAAGTAGTAGCTCCAGCTGCAAATTCCAACTTCGACAAATCCGTTAACCACCCAAAATTACCCCGAGGCCCTCGGGACCTCTACAAAAAATACCAACAAGTCATATATCAACATACAAACTTAGTTGAATGTTTGAATCACTCTAAATAACATCCAAACACCAAATTACCCTCGGATTCAAGCCAACGAATTTCTAAATTTCCACATTCGGCAACCGATACCGAAATCCACCAAACCACGTCCGAATGACCTCATATTTTGCACACACGTCATAAATGACACTAAGAACCTACTCCAACTTTCGGAATTCCATTCCGACCCCGATATCAAGTTTTTCGCAACTGACCGAAATCGCCAAATTTCCAATTTCGCCAATTCAAGCCTAATTCTACCACGGACCTCCAAATCACATCCTGGACGCACTCCTAAGTCAAAAATCACCTAACGGAGCTAACAGAACCATCAGAATTTAAATCCGAGATTGTTTACACATAGGTCAACATCCAATTGACTTTTCCAACTTAAGTTTCTACTTAAGAGACTAAGTATCTCAATTCACTCTGAAACCACTCTGGTCCCGAACCAACTAATCCGATATAACATAATATAGTTGAATAACACAAAAAGAAGTAGAAATTGGGAAAACGGGGCTATAACTCTCGAAACGACCGGTCGGGTCGTTATATCCTCCCCCTCTTAAACATTCGTTCGTCCTCGAACAGGTCTAGAAACATACCTGGAGTCTCGAATA